>JAKSZP010015828.1:0-236800 GCA_022478985.1 Massospora cicadina | reverse complement strand
ATTCCCTTTGTTGGGCCCCGGTTTCCCAGAAGATTTGTCTTGAGTGCCTGCTGACAGGCCTCATCATTTAAGGAGCTTGGCAAAGCGGAGAGCATAAGTGGCAGTATCCTGATCCAGAAGGTTGTCCAGATCTGAGGGATTCAGCGCTAATGACAATGCCTCAGTGACTTGCATTCAAAGTTCAGCATAGGGGAGCTTGGTATGAATGCTGTTCCCAATTGTAAGCTCAGAAACCAGTACAGCAGGTTTGTAGAATTGACCAAGTCAGAAGAGGAACTCAGGAGCAAATCTGACCCGGCCAGGAATGAACAATCTAGAGCAGTTGGCATATCCTCTGGAGCATCAACAATGATGTTCAGAGCCTCAGTGAAAGGAGCCAAATCCAGAAGGGTTTCAAAGTCCAACTCGGGGATTGACTGCATGGGAAGAGTCAGCCGAGAGTTATTCAAAATGATGGCACGCCTGGTTTCAATGGGATTAAATACCGTTTCCAGTAACTTGATGGAAGGACTAGCTGCTTATGCCAGGCTAGGTGTATGAGTCCTGGAGGGACCATAGAAGAGGGTCCACCGAGCATCCCAACTCATTTGCTGGAAGAGGCAGAGGTCCAAATTAGAAAGACTGTTAAGAAGCTGTTGGTAGCAAAATTCTGAGTTTGACATATGGGCAGGACTAGAGGGGGATGTCAGACTGATATAGAAGTTGACATTATGCACCCTAAACTCCATTAGGCTCCAATTTTAGGAAATTAATTTCATAAAATTAATGAAATAAACTTTCCAAGGGAAGAATGACTTACAGCCAAGAGGTTATGAGTGAAATAACAAAGGCAAACATAAATAAGTATTCTTAATTAAGCCATGAGACATATATTGATGGCAAGAGTCTCCTGTCTAGGACAAGGAGAGAATCAGGAATTCTAGGATGCTGGACCAAGAAACCTGAATATGACAGAGGGTCATATACCCTGATGGGGGAAAACTGGATCCTGGGAAAAAGATCATCACGAGTAAATCAATCGCCTGGCACAACAAGAGGTTGTGGGGACCGCGCTCTGAGTAGGTGGTAGCGAGGAGGAAGAGGAGGAATGCCATATGCCAAAGGTCATCCCAAGCAGCGCTGAGTATTGATGAAGTACTCCGCTTGAACTAATGAAGCATTTGACCAGGTGTCCAAAGCGGTGTTTCCATGCCCAATCCTTTTCTCGCTGGAAATCTAGGCAAGAGGGGGAAATGTGTTGGGATTTTTGCCCATATTCCCAGCCTGCTAGATTACCTGGTATTGCTAGGGAAAAAATTCCCTAAGGCAAAGTGAATTGGAAATTGGCTGACCTGAATTTTGGAGGAACTATGTTCAGGGATTTTAGGATATTTATCTGGTCATATCCATCAGGGATCAATCCAGATGAATACTTAATATCTCATTGGGTGGAGTGGCTGACAAAATAAGGGCATCTGATAGTAATTAACTATCAGGTGTACCAATTGAGATCAGTCAGGTTTCATCACCAACTGATTGGGAATGTTTAATGAGTTGCGAGGCAAGTGATGCCACCTGCAACTAGTGAATCAATTGGTTGCTAACCAATTATGGATGATTTGCTTGGATCAAGAGAAAAACATTAATGATATGTTTCCAACTCTTTCATTTGAGGTCTTGAGGACGTCTAACATTGGAATCCTAGTCAGGATGGGGAAGACCATTGCTGCCGAGATGAGGAAGGGTGATCTAATGGCAACGGCTGTTTTTTTATTGTCTGAGGTGTCAACTGAGGGTTAGACAGCTGAATCCCCTATAAATTCCCTAGAATTCATTATAATAAAAAACACACTCAAACTCACAAGTAGTAGTACAGTAGTAAAGTAGTATAGTATTAGAACACTCAAGTATTACATTGGAAAATACTCACTGATTGACACAAGTCTACAGTTGGGAAAGAACTAATAAAGAACCTTATTAGTTTGACTGTAGATTTGGTAATAGTTAGACTATCAGCATCTAGCGTGAAGATTCCATCTCAAGGATATTTTTGCAGAAGGCAATAATTGGTAGACTCTCAGAGAAGAGTAGAGATCCTAGTGGGGATCTAGAGATGAAGGGAACCACAGCAAAGGGATTGCTGCTGACTGTGTGTTGGGCAAAGGGACTATTATAAGAGGATCTTAACAAAGATTGAGTGGACAGGATATAGTGAATGAATCCCCAGGAGTGCAATATTCAGTATTATCAGAAATACTGGCTGAAGCATTGGAGCCTGAAGATAATTCTAACTCGACTATGGATAATAGTCATCATACTATTATCAGATTATATATATATTCTTACAACGTGAGGTGCACGAGGAAACTGAACCTGTGCAATGAGTTTATAGGGTTTATTGGCTGAAAATAATCAGAAAACCTATAAATTTATTACAATCTTATTAAGTGCTTCTTTTGATGCCCAGAATGCTCATAAAGTTTTTTATAACGATGCTAATATAGAGTTGTGTATTAGTAAGGGATTCTAAGGCTGATATAGTGGTGGTGATTGCTTCATCCAAAGAAATACACTCATAAGCCACCAATGTCTTAGATTCTTAGTAAAACCAATTTGAACATATAAAAGGTATTTTCCTTCTTAGTTTTAAATCACGAAAAAAATTCTTGTTTCTGTGAAGACAAGGTTTAGTAACCTATAAAAAAATTTACCAAAAATAAATTTGTTTTAAATCTAAGTTTGGCTATTTATCAAGTGGGGAACCATAATTTCTTATGCAATGTGACTCTAAACAGGGTTTTAGATGTTTATTTTTTATCTATTGTTGGCCTCTTCCTTAGCTCTTGTAGAAGTAAAGTAAGGAAGAAATTCTACCCTCACTGATGAGATACTTTTCCTTTAAATATGAAGGTAAAAACTAGTAGTGATGGGGGTAAGAAAAAGTTTAATTCTTGTCATAAATTTAGTCAGAAATTAAATAATAAGTGTTAAGGTATCTTTAAAAGTTGTAATCAATATTAGTTCTCAAGTTGTTCACGTCATCTTTCAGGTAGCCCATTGACTCATCTTTGCAGTGGCAGAATCATTATGGGCAAGTTGTTTCTTAGACCCTTTAGTTCCAACTTTTGTTCTTCCATATGGTTCTTGGGAGAGAGTTGCTCAGCCTTAATATTTCAACCTGATGGGTAAGTTTAACAATTCACTCATCAATCTGATCCAATTGGACGTCATATAATTGAGAAAAGCTAAAACATTTTTTAAGCCCTTCAGCTAAAGCTTTGATGTTATAGTTAGAAACAAGTGATAGATCAACAAGGTCTACTTCACAATCTTGCTCTACAGCAGTAATTTGAGTCACTACTCATTTGACTTGTCCCTGATTTCATTTAAATATAAGCCAGAGCTTCATCTTCTGGCTTTGATGTGGTAGGGACAGGGTCCAGGAAAGCATGGATGATCAGTGAGCCCAGGAGGTTTAAGAGTGCCAGGTGACCCAGGTGTCCCATTACCTCCTTGTAGCCCTTGAAGCCTAATTGCTCTAGGGAAACCAGGAAGTCCACAGTCTCCTTGTGTCCTATATATCTTGATGATCCCTTAGGTCCCAGGAGGCCTTTAGAATATGGGAGGTTCTTCTGGGCCAACAAGGCCTTGACTCTCAGGGAAGTGCCTGTCATAAGACTTCCTCAGACTTTACAAAACATCGTTCCCATTGAGCCTGATCTCAGAAATGCAATTCAAGAGTGATGTTATAAATTTTCTAAATTTGAAGATAATATTCAGATATGGAAGCATCAACTTGAGTAGTGATTTGGTTCTTAGTGTAAGTGATGACCCCTCCTGCAAGTGGACATTTGTCAACATAATTTATTAAAAAACTGATGATTCTTGAGTATTGCACTTTGATTCTTCTGAACAAAAAAGAAGGTGGATTATAAAAAAGTCAAAGGTGTACAAATGGAGCAACTGGATATTACTTAGTTGTCATATTATTTTTGAAGACTAATCCTAAAATTTGAATAACGTGATAAATGGCTGGGTTTAAAAAGTGTCAGAGTTATTAATTGACCCTGTGTCAATTTCAATGGATGGCAAAATAGAGGGTAATATAAAAACCTTTAAAAAAGAAGGGCACTGAAAGCTTTAATTAGTTAGACCGTCCTTTAGGAACAAGTATAATATCAAATAGTTAGTGGAAAATTGGTTATAAGTTGGCAACTCATATTTTTTATTTTCTTTAGTTCACAAATTTTAGTACTCTGTATACTCAGCAAGAAACTCAAGTGCAGCTGAGTTATGGACTTCTACTTCAAAGCAAGAATAGTTTATTAATCTAGTTTGCTAAAACCCCGTTATCTTAAGAGATTTCTTAGTTGTAATTTTTCCATATTATCTACCATCTTTACGCTTCTTCACAAATTGGATGGCCTGGCAAGGAGCAAAGTTTTTCTGTACTGTAACTGAGACAGGGCTAGCAAAATAACAAGATTTAGTCGGCCAGGAGTTGAACATATTGTCTATTAAAAATGAACAAAGGGGCTAGAACTATTGAAAAAGGTCTATACTTACTAACCCTCCAATTACTTTAATTAAAAAAGAAATTTAAAATTAATAAAATTATAATGAATCAATAAATTCTTTGTATGAATCTTTGTAATAATATTAGTGGATCTGTGGCATAGCGTTTAGGGAGGCCCTTTATGGACTGACAATCAGGAACTTCTATATACTTTATAATGAAGTGAAGAATGAGATAATATACTCCTGCCAATAGGTAGTCTTCTAAAGTTCTCAAGCTAATATCTTTAATTTGATTATCCTTGCATATAGGTGCCATCTTTTGTTTATTTTTAGGTTGACATCTTGGTAGCTTTGCCATTTTTTCTAATTAAGAATTGGATGAGAGAGGTTGTTTGACTTTAACTTTATCTGATTTTTCCCATTTGACATCCATGGCCCAAAGATCCCCTTACAATGTCAAGTACATGTTTGCGCTTTACTATATGTAACAAACTAGCTCTTTTCTATGAGTTGAAAAGGAGTCAAATGATAAGAACCAAGTCAGAGACCATAATTTTGACATAGATCTTAATACAATACCTTTATTTTACACGCTACTAACTTTAAAAGGAATATTAGAAATTTGTTGCAAGTATGCTAACGCCTGACAGGATGCTTTGACAAAAGGATAGTATGTAGAGGAGGCAATCGTCTTTCCTATATTTCTCAGAATTTTAGTTATACTAGTTGACACCCATTATGATTGCTTTTAGACTAAAATAATGTCACTACAATATGATAAAGTAAAGATTTTATTGTAGATACCAAATCTTAACTATAACTTCTGGCAGGTTGATAAAGTGGTACTGAAAAGCTCACAATCTTCAGTGCTTCTAAACAGTATTACAATATGACTTAGGCTTTACTCTATTTCCATCTACTCGATTACTTTCAAAAATAATGCGCTTTAATTCATTTTCCAAGGTATATCGTAGCAATTCACTTGACAAAAAACTGCCACTAACCCCATTATTTAAAATCTTTTTTAGAAGTTTGATTTGAGCACCTCAGGGTTGTCAACCTCAAAACTGACTTTCCATCATTGATCTCAGCATGAGCAGCTGCTTACTCACCATCTTAAACGCATTAGTATGCTTGACCTTGTCAAAGACAAAACAACGTGATGCTGAGGTAAACCCTTACCATCATAATTCTATCCATCTTATAACTTTTCATAATGCCATTATCTTACCTTATAGTAACCATTTGCCTACATAACTATTCCTCATCAGGTACTTCAATTTTTATATTATGTTGGTTAAGTAAATTAGGTAGTAATCCAATGATACTTATTTTAAAAAAGATAATAGATGTATATTAGATAGCAATCTTAAACCCTAGAATTGCTTAGATTATATAATTTACAGATAATTGCATTTATTTAATTTATTTTTGACATAATGTTTGACATTTAGATGATTTTTTTAAAGTTTAAGTAATGCATACCTGAAGCATGATCTTTGTGTGATGTTATACAATTAAGACAGTAGTGAGATTGGTATAAATAAAAGGTTTTGAATTAATTTATTAGGTAATAGTTTATTTAAGCAATTTAAAAATAAATTTGGTTTGTGCCATGAGTTTAATGTCTTTATTTAATCTGCTAAACTTGGCATTATAAGTCTCAGGATCATGCGCTTCTGTTTGGCCCCACACATTGTTTGTCTGGGTGTTATATATTATCTTGATCTCAGTATTAACGTCATAATGACAGATGCCCAGTTTTTTCATGATTCCCATGCTCATATTGGCCAGGAACTCTAAATTGACAACACAATCTTTAAAGTTAGAATAGATGAGGGTTTGCAAGAATTAATTAATCATATTGATAGGACACCATTGGCTAAAGTTTAAATTTATTTTATCTAAGGTATCTGATTTACCCTTAACCTTGAACCTTTGGCGGCAGATCTTTTGAATTTGTCTTAAATTACATCCAACATGCTCTGATTAGCTCTTTTTGATAACTGCTGATTAAGTTAACAAGGTTAAGATGCCAGTAATCTCAATTTAGAAATTATTTAAAAATTGTGATTGACCTGCCAAAACAATTTAAATGCAAATCTATTTTTGAAAACAAAATATAAAATTCAAATGACTAAACACAATGATGATTTTAAATTATGATAATAAAATGTCAACAGAAAGTTTTTAACAGCGCCCAGCCATAAACATTTTATGCTCATAAGCTTTTTATTGTTAGGTATAAGTTAAATTTTTTTCAACATATCATTCAAATAAGTGAAGCCTTCCATTGGATACCTGCTGTAGTTGGTACACTTTATGTTTGTGATTTTCATGAAAACATAAAATACTTAGTTTATTTGGAAACTATCAATTATAGAGATATCAAGTATTCTTAATATGGTGCCCATATGATAAGTTATGGATATTTATAGTAGATATCTAGATACATGAAGAATTTCATTATGTTTTTATTGTTGGCTAAATTCATCTGTGTTATCTGATTAAGGCTTAAAAGTTAAGTGATATACTTCATTATCACACTACAACAAGAATTTGAAACTTTGAAATTAAGTGTTCATTTTTGAGATCATCATTACAGATGTAGATTCTCTTAGAGATTTGCGCATATAGAGAGAGTTTGTTCTATAGGCAGTTGATCTAATATATTTATGGGTTATAGATAGTTAATTTGGTATAATATATAAATAGTCATAAAGTTCTTTTTTATTATAACAATAAGCAATTAATCAACACCTTGATCCCATTTTAGGATATACATGCTTAGAGTGTGTTAATAAGTTTTTAACAGCTGTTTGTAGCTCTTTTAAGATTTTTCAGCTTCCCTTAGGATATGGAGTTTATTAAGAGATGGTCATATCCATATTGCAAAATAGTTTTTATTAGGTAACTTTATAAAAAAATCACCTATCATTTTTAAAGTAAATGGAGGACCTAGCATTGTGTACCTGCTATGAGTATGCAGAGTTTCAGGTAGAGTTTAGTTTTTGCATATGAGATTACTGCAAACAACCTAGTCCCCCTAGAACTTTAATCTTATAGAAAACAAGAAGTTTATACTCAGAATTTAGATTGAATCCTTATAATAGACTGTAAAATCTTATCTTATTTGTCACAAAAAACTTTAGCTTTTGGGGGTTACAATAGAATTTACTACTATATATAGATATCAACTTAATAAAGGGGTAATCTAATTGAAACTATATCATTTCCAATTGTTTATCTTATTTTGATCCCTTTAAAGTTGCCAGAAAATTAACCAAATGGATTCCATATTTAGTTTCCAAAATTAGGCCAATATCAGTCAGTCACGGCAGAATGACCACTTGCCTAGTTTTAATGATATCAATGATATATGTACCCAATTGTGCTCCCCATTTAGTTGGGTTGAGCTATTTCAATGGTTCTGCCAAAGCCTGGATTTGTCAGGGCCGATCTATGATAGCAATAAATGTTATTTTGATTACCAGCAACTAAGGCTGAGGATGATCTTATTAGTATTAAATTAGAGGATTTACTGGAAATTTATGCTGAGGATAAATTGAGAGTTTAATTGAACAAGGTCATTGATAGAATGTCAATTTGATGTTAGGGTATTGGGACACTGGAAACTAATGCCAAGGTTGATACAATCAGTTAGTCATTTGGGGATTATCTTGTGACCTATTCCAAGGATAAATGTTTTGCCAGTGTAATGGTGAGGTTTCCATTATGAGAGTGAGAGAGTGATTCTGCCACCACAGAAACTGAATACCGGTGACTGATGCTGAGGATATTTGATGATTGTTTATATTAGTAATTTTTATGACTCACTGGCAACTGATGATGAGGATAAGTGACATTAATATTTGTATTTAGGAAGAATGGATTTGGAGAAAATGAGTGCTATGGAAGGATAATTATAGGATGAGGTCTTGGCATGGAATACAGTGGTTTTAAACAAACAAAGAGCCTAAATAAATAAATAATTTGTAGTTTACTCCATATAACCATCTCTCTTTCATCCATCTTTTTTTTATTAAAGTAGTGAAAGTGGTTTGATAGTAGATGATGGGACAGGGAGATCCCCAATGCAGGTATAGGGTGATGTTCCTAGAGTGATCAACGCTTTCAGCTCCCATACCTCAGCCCTACAAGAAACCTCCAATGGAAACCTGTCCAACCAACTACTAAAAATAGATAGGCTGATGGCCGTTAGCCATGAGGGTGGTGTAGCTAGGGAGCCATGGTCCCAGGATGGAGGATGGACTTGCCAGTGCACACCCAAGAGGTGCTGGTGATTGGCCATGAGGGAGAAGGGGCAAGGGGTCATGCCACCTAGGAAGGGGGCTGAGGACCACCATTGCACTCCCAAAAGAGCCAATGGCGATAAGGTGAAGTTGTTGGTCTGCTGTGTTGGTGGGTTGGATGTGGACTTGTAGGGGTTGGCATGCCTATAAAGGTGAAACAGCAAGGCCAGCAGTCCTCATACTGTTTGGTCTGGCACACTGGCAGAGCCCTGATGTAGTTGATTGCAAAATTTGCAAACAGAGTTTTACTTTATAAAGATCATATCACAATAAAAATTTTTGTACCCAATCTTTAGAATGGTTTCACTTTTTGGGCAGGACATACATAAAAAGCTAAAGATATATGAAGGATAATGGCTTAGAAAACCTCTCTATGCTTTGGTATCATAAGACATTTTACACTGTTGGCTGTAATCTTTGATTGTTAGTAACTGCACAACTTTGTTATAGTCTACTTGTTTGATAGAAAGTTTACACTGAAGAGTGAACTGGGGATGTGACTTTGTATGGCTTGCACCATACTGGTAGATCATCCCTGCCTCACATTGCCAAAGAGTATGTGTTATATGTTAACACGTTTGATGTGAGATACCTTATCACTATAAAAAATTGCCTATCACTTATGCTTCTAGGTTGCTCAAGTAAAGATTCACCATATTATTTCTTTAAAGTGCATAGATGTGCACGTCACAGATCGGTGTATCTGTAAAGTGTGGGGACCAGCCCTACAACTGAATAGGGAGCAGCATCCCTTTTGGACCAAAGGGGCCAAAGGCCCAAGTGGACCCCCTGTTATAGTTGAGCAACCTGGTGCACGTGGTTGATGAGCGCTGGGTAACTGCCCTTCCACCTAGAGATATCCAAATCTCTCCCCTCCCCCTCCCCACCCTGATAAGATTAATGAAGGGGACCTGCCTGGAGATCATGCAGGCCAGGGGCCTTGGGCGGGCCCCTGGGACCCCCACTTACCAGGGAAAATTTACAAAAATTTTGAAGAAACTGCCAGAGAAAGTATCAGAGCCTGGCCTGCAGATTCTGGGCTAATGGAGCCAGTCTGGATTGGTTGGGTCAGAATCAGATAGGAACTCAATTCAGGTTTTAAACCAGGCCACCAGTGACTCAGACCAGTTGCCCCCACCCCTCAGAACAGATCTGAGAAGGTCAGATTGCATAGACAACAAAATTGAGAGTTTGGACCAGGTTGTGGACAACTGAGCACCAAGGCCACAGCCCCAGGATGAATCTGGGAAATCTGAACCACTTGAGCTGCCCAACTCAAATGGTCAAGGCCCAGATTGGTACCATTGACCTGGTCTGGCCCCAAAAATTTGGAAAAATCAGCAAAAGTTTTTTGATTTTGCCCAAATTTTGAAACCATTCATCCACTCCCCCACCTGCCAGCCAACCAAACCCCCATCATCAATCCCCAACCACCCAATACTTAAGGCAACTGCTCTGTTGATGGGCAGTTGTCAGTTCATTCTCTATTCTCCTTGCGCTTTGCACCAAAATAAAATTGATTACCCCAAATGCCTTGTTGTGGACTCCGCCTGTTTGTTTTTCCTATTCAAAATTCCGCCAATTAATTCAGCAAAGCGCGCCGCCACCCAAATAATTATCCCAATGATTGCCAAATGGGTCGTCCAGTCACTCGTCCCCACCACACGGTGGTGGATCATATCCGCGGTGAACTGCCTCACTCTTGATGATGGAGTCAACTCTCCATCCATTTTTGCATATCCATTAAACACAAACCCATCCATTTGCTTCACTGACGGGCTTTCTGAGAGTGCTCCCCTATCAGAGCAGCCTCAAGGGCACCCCGCCCCGATGCCCGCGAGCTCAGCCCCCACACCTGGCTTGTCCACTGTTGATCCCACCCACCTAAGAATCTCATAGTACCCCAACCAAGGGGAACTAGGCCCCAACGCTCATCTTGGGCCCATTTTCCCCTCCGACAGCACCCTTGTTCACACGGTGGGTCTTGTGCCACCCCTCTCTGGTGCATGGACCCACCTACCCATATTGAAGAGCCAGAAACCATGCACCCTGGAGGAGTTGTCATCCTCCTCGCCTCTCCCCGCCCTTGGGGTTGCCCCCACAAGACTCGCGGTTGCCCCCATTGCAACCATCTGGTTTGCCTTTGTGCCTTCAGTACATTTATAAACATCTACTTTCCTCACGTCCCTACTAAATCCCCCTTCTTTGAGTCACATGGACCACTGTGCCACTTTGGCATTCTGGGCTCTCCACTGGGTTCTCACACACCCTGACTGGGAGCCCAGTCTAATTTTATCAGCCGTTTCCATGACATAATGAACTGACCCATAACCTTGGCCTTCTCCGCCCTCCTCTCTGGCACTGGCAAAGCGTTGGCCTACACCCTAACCTAAACGTACTCTCTATGCGACCTGGCCTTCTCCTGCTGGTTGGTGGCCTCATTTGTCTGAGCATGCCACCAGTTTGTGTTGACCTGGTCCCCACCCGCAGACCCCTGGCATCAAGTGTCACCCCATCAGTCAACATGATAGGGTTGGGAGTCCTCCTATCCCTTCTGATGAGGTGGCTGACCAAATTTTGGGTGTCCTGGTGTAACTTCAGGTGCGCTTCACCACTGATGGGGAAAACTCCCCTTCCTTCTGATGCCCAGCAGAGCGTAGCTCTCCTTGATGCCCTAAATGGGGACGCCCGCTGCTGGGTCAGGGGAGTGCTCTGCTCTGCTGCTAAGTCTGGGAATCCCATCCCCCTACTGGCGCTGGTTACTTTGGTGGTCCAGGCCCCTGAGTCTAGACCAGCGCGCCTCCTCCCATCTGTTCACACTAGGAAAACATCTACAGACCTGCCCTCCCTGATCAAAGCCTTTGCAGTCCTGGCCCCACGGTTCCCATCCCCCCAAGATCACCATCTCTCCCGCCTTCCGAGCTGCCTTAGACCCCACTGCGGCTGCCCATCCATCTTGGGACCCCCTCCCTGAGTCCTTAGAAATTGCATTCTCAGTGGCTCGCGCAATTGGGGCCAGGCCCTTCCATACACCCGCGTGCACTGTTGCAGCTCTTGAGGGGCCGCGTGCAACCCCCTCTCCCAAAGCCAGTGGTCGCAGCCAAGGGAAGCGCCTCCCAGATCTCACCGCCCTCTGCGCCCCCTCTGTACCCATCTTGGGTACCCTCCCCTTGGAAGAGCCCCTGCCTGCTGCACCCCTGCTCTCACCCCAGATCAGGAAAATAAGCCCTTGATCCCCCAGAGCTCAGAGCCTGCCCAATCTCTGGCGCCACCCCCCAGTTAACCTGGAGGCCCCCTTAAAGAGAGTGAGCAGGCATACGCATCAACCCTCGCTGCCCCATTTGGGACAAGGAGTAGCAGAAACCCCTCCCCCAGTTCCAGATCAGTCCGGCGTCTCTTGGTCAATCTCTTCTAATGATGAGTCATGCTCCCTCCTCGGCTGCTCTCTCTCTTGCCCACCCCAATAAAGAAGATCAAGCCTACTTCTTGTTCCCTTATCTCCTTCCCCTCATAGTCAGGTGAATTTACCGTGCAACCCTCCTTGACACATCGGAGCGGCAGGCAACTTTATTGACCTCAGTGTGGCGCATTCCTTGGACCTGGCAATGGAAGAAGCCTCTTCAGTCCTGGGTGCTTCATTGGAGCCCATGAAGTCTTACCGCGTCTGACGCCCATTACAATTCTCTGTCCACAACTTTGGGTTCTGTGACCACTTCTCAGCTGTACAGGATTTGCTCTACCCCGTGATCTTGAGGGTGGGCTGGTGGCGGTGACAGCAGGTCTGCATCAATCTTGCTAATAACTCCTTGTTGCTCTTGAACCTCAGTTGAATGGAGAGTTTTCCTTGTTGAAAACCCTCCCCTTGACACATCCCTTGGCTCTATTTCTCCCCCAGACCCTGCTCCCATTGACCTCCCTTCAGACTTCCCACCCTTCCTAACTCCCCTATAGGTCAATCTTTGACATGTCTCCTATTTCTAAGCTCCCCCTACACTCCAAATATGACCTAACGTTTTAGCTGGCGGTTGACCCAGTCAAGATCAACTGCCCCCTCTACCCCTACACAGAGGAAGAGGACAAGGCCTTGAGGACTTGGCTAGATGAGATGCTAGAAGGGTTGGCTTATCAAAAAAATCTTCACCAGTCGCCTCCCCATAGTTTTCACTTGAATTCAGATGGCACCCTGCGCCCTTGCGTTGACTATGGCCACCTCAAAAACATCACCATCCCTGACCCCTACCCGTTGCCCTTAGAGTAGACCATTGCCCAAGCTATCGCCAAATCCTGGGTCTTCTCAAAACTGGATCTGGTGAACGCCTTTAATCAGGTGAGGGTGGCGAGGAGGACAAGAGTGGCTCACAGCTATCCGCACCCACCGGGGTCTTTTCAATTCAGAGTGATGCCCTTCAGACTGAAGAACGCTCCAGCCACCTTCCAATGCCTCATCAATGATGTGCTTGGGGACTTGCGCTTCTCATGCGCTGTAGCCTAAATTGATGATATTCTGATCCACTCCCTACCCAGAGCAACATGCCAAGGATCTTGAAGCAGTGGTGGCAGCCCTCCACAAAGCAGGGCTCTTTGTGAAACCTCAAAGTGCGAATTTTTACATGGGATGAAGTGACCATCTTAGGTAACCTCATCCTGAAGGATGGATATGCTGTTCCACCCTCTAATCTTGAGGCGATCCAGTCTTGGCCTAACCCTACTACACAGAAACAACTCCAAAGTTTCCTCAGCACCATTACCTTCTTAAAAAAAAATTCTCCCCAGCCCTCGCCCAATTGGCGGCACCCCTTCACCCCCTCACTGGGAAAAACGCCCCCTTCAAGTGGTCCCCAGAATGCCAGCAGGCCTTCAAGTCTATCAAGGAGGTTTTCCTCACCGCCCCAGTCCTGCGGCATGCCCTGACACCTCCCATCCCTTCATTGTAGCCTGTGATGCCTCATTGGTGGCAGTGGGCGGCGTGCTGCTACAGGGAGCATGAGGGTCGAGCACCCAGTGGCCTACTACTTTCACAAATTCACTTCCACAGAACAAGCATGGCCAATATACAACAAGGAGCTAGTGGCAGTGGCGTGGTCACTGCCCACTGACGATACCTCCTGCAAAGCGCCCAGCATGAAATCACCGTTTGGACTGACCATAAGGCATTACTATACTACTGCAAACCCCAGAAGTTGGGGCACCGCCAAACTGCACATACCAGGACCTCTGTGGGTTTCATTTTTAAAATATGAATTCATAAAAGGCCCCCTGAATGTGTTGCCGGACATGCTCAGCTGGAACCCATCTGCTATCACCCAATGGTGGAGAGGACCTGCTAGAGTTTACTAAAGTAGTGCCCCCTCCCCAAATCCTCTCCTTGGTTCCTCTGATGGTAGCCTTTTCTGACCTTGCCCCTGATGCCCTGCTCCTCCCCCGCGTCCTCGCTGCCCAGACCTGTTTCCCTGAAGGGTTAGAGCTTTACACTAACCTAGAGTCCTCGAGTCAGAAGAGAGCCCCATACACCCTGTGGGAAAGAACCATCTGGTTCCATAATCAGGTTTGGGTCCCCCCATCTCTATGCAACTGTGTTATCAAATAACACCATGTCCCCCAGACCGTTGGGCACCCCAGCATCAAGAAGTGCGCTGATCTCATAAAGAGAACTTACAATTGTCCAGGGTCCTCAAAAGACATCCCTGCCTGGATCTCCCGCTGTGTCATCTGTGCCAGAGCAAAATCGGACTGATCTGGAAAAAGGAGTTGCTACACCCCCTACAGCAGGCAGAAGGCCCGTGGACCTCAGTCTCAGTAGATTTCATCTTGGAGCTCCCCCTCTTTAATGGCTCAGATGCTATCATGGTAGTCGTTGATCATTTTACCAAGTTTGCCCTCTTCATCCCCTGCCTCTCCTCTATTACTGCAGGTGGAGACTGCAATTTATTTTTCAACCATGTCATTGCCATGTTTGGTCTCCCCAAAGAGATAGTGGGTGACAGGGGACCCCAGTTCACTGCCTGGTTCTAGGGAAGAGTTAACCCTCATCAGCATCAAGCCCTGCAGATCCACGGCCTACCACTGTAAGTCCTAAGGAACATCGCTGGCGTTAATTGGACCATCCTTCTGTTCCTGAGCAAGAAAATACCAAAGAGGATGGCTATACCCCTCGTTACTCAGGGCAATCTCATTTCCATGGTAGACAAGTGCTGGAAAATAGACCATCAGCTTCAGATCCCACTTTCAGTATTTGCACTTTCCTTGGCAGAACTGTTACAATGAATTAATAATCTGCGCCAAGATCACCAAAATAGAATTAATTGCAACTAATTTGAGCAGCAATCAGCCAGATACTCAGATTTCAAATGGTCAAAAAGTTATGAAGGTTGAGCTATCCCAGCCAGAATGCCTGACAGTTGCAATTTGGTTTTACACAATGATCGAAATCTTCCCACCCCAAATCTGTCAGGCATCACCCCCGAATGGGCAGCATCCTGCCAGAAAATTGGGCGTTGCGCCTGATGCAATACCACTGACTGCACCTTTGCTCATCACCAAATGTTGCGATGTTGGTCCCAGGGAACTACCCCCTATTTCCAAATAGTTCACCTCTTGGGTTGACCTGACTGCAACTTGACTTGTCACCAAATCTTGTGATGTTGACCCCAGGGAACTACCCTCTATTCCCAAATAGTTCACCTCTTAGGTCAAACTGACCAAAACTTGACAATCTTCACTGAATTTTGCAATGTCAGTCCCTAGGTAACTAACCCACATATTCCCAAATAGTTCACCACTTAGGTCAAATTTGTGGAGCCCAATCCTGACTTATTTTCCTCCCCAAAATTGATGACTATTTAATTGGGTGCATCGCCCTGAGAAAATATTTAGTCAATTCTCTTCCCTTAAATTTCCAATAAAAACACCCTCCCCCAAATTTCCATTTTTTATCAGTTGAGATTTAAGTTCCCTTCCAGTTCCATTCTCGTCATACCAGCAGCAGTGCCCCTGGCATTCTGGTCCACCACTTGAATTCTCCGGCATTCAGGCTGGTAGGCCAGTCTATTTCTACTTGCCGTCTGCCTGACATAATCGACCAACCATCAATCTCTACCATTTCCACCTTACTCAAAGATATTGGTGAATCAATGGCCTTTTCTTTTCATGTGAATCAGGTTGTAAAGAAGATTATCCCTGCCCACATTTGCCCCATCCCATTCAAAAACTAAAGGAAAACTATACCCCATAGTTGCCACGGCTACCTTGCCCATGTCAGTAGAGTCTGACATCTCAACTTGCAATGAGTTTGTCCTCCAAAAGCCCAGTTAGTTTCCCAGCTGCCGCCCTTCAAAGGTGCAATTCCTGGAACTGGAACTGATTATCATCGCAAATGGGGAAGAGGCTGAGGATGAAGTTATCCCAGAATCCCAGAAATTGTGATGTTCCTTCCATAAGAACAGTTGGGGCAAGACGCATGATTGCGCAAATTGTATAAACCTGGATGAAACATTCTACATCTCCCACCCCAAGACTCCCCATTTTTTTTTCAAAAAAAAACCTATGTCAGTAATGGCGATCAAGTCACCCAAGGCGCACAAGAAGGTGGCTCTTGTACATTTTCCCAGTGATGAGGCTCTTCTATTGAATTAGAAAAGGGTAATGTAAGTCCTGAGGAACATCCGCTGGGCGTTAATTGGGCCATCCTTCTGTTCCTGAGCAAGAAAATATCAAAGAGGATGGCTATACCCCTCGTTACTCAAGGCAATCTCGCTCACATGGTAGACAAGTGCTGGAAAATAGCCCATCAGCTTTGGATCCCACTTTCAGTACTTGTACTCTCCTTGGCAGAACTGTTACAATGAATTAGTAAAATATGCGCTGAGATCACCAAAATAGAATTAATCGCAACTAATTTGAGCGGCAATCAGCCAGATACTCAGATTTCAAATGGTCAAAAAGGTATGAAGGTTGAGCTATCGGCCAGAATGCCTGACAGTTGCAAATTCAGTTTACATGATAATCGAAATCTTCCCCCCCCAAAAAACTGTCAGGCATCACCCCCAATGGGCAGCATCCTGCCAGAAAATTGGGCGTTGCGCCTGATGCAATACCACTGACCACAACTTTGCTCGTCACCAAATCTTGCGATGTTGACCCCAGGGAACTACCCCTATTCCCAAATAGTTCACCTCTTAGGTTGAACCAACTGAAACTTGGCTCGTTGCTGAATTTTGCAATGTCAGTCCCTAGTGAACTAACCCACATATTCCCAAATAGTTCACCACTTAGGTCGAATTTGTGGAACCTGATCCTGACTTATTTTCCCTCCCCAAAATTGATGACTATTTAATTGGGTGCATCGCCCTGAGAAAATGGTTGGTCGATTCTCTTCCTTAAATTTCCCAATAAAAACACCCTCCCCCAAATTTTCATTTTTATCGGTTGAGATTTAAGTTCCTTTCCAGTTCCATAACCGTCATACCAGCAGCAGTGCCCCTGGCATTCTGGTCCACCACTTGAATGCTCGGGCATTCAGGCTGGTAGGCCAGTCTATTTTCTACTTGCCTTCTGCCTGACAACCACCCCCAGTCCAATGGGTAGACTGAGAGGGTGAACCAGGTACTGGAGCAGTACCTGCACTGTTATGCAATAGCCTCACAGGACACTTGGGCCAAGGACCTACCCCTCACACAGTTTTCATACAACAATTCACTCCACTTTCCTCAACCAACCTCTCCCCCTTTGAGGCCACCCTGAATTACAACCCCTCCTTCTAAGTTGTCCTGCAGCTCTCCTCAACAGTCCCTGCAGCTGAAGACTGTGTGTGTGCACTCTGCGAGACACACAACCTGGTTCATGAACATTTGACAAAGTCCATAGAGGATTACAAAAAGTTTGCCAACTGGAAGCGCCTACCCCAGACATGAGATCAAAGTCAGCTCCCTTGTCATGCTGGACACCCACAATCTTCCCTTAAAAGCCCCCACGCGGAAACTTGCAGCCAAATTTTCTGGCCCCTTTGAGGTGGAGAAGGACTTAGGCAATGGAGCCTATCATTTGAAGCTGCCCGCTCACTGGAAGCAGCATAATGTCTTCCACACTTCCTCCCGACCCCTTCAAAGGGGAAAGGCCAACATCACCAGAGCTGATCCTCATTGAAGAATCCCAGGAAGTGGAGGTGGAGGCTATCCTGGCTTCCTAGAGGTCCCGCAGATCCTTTCAATACCTGGTTGCCTGGAAAGGCTACCCCTCATATGAGAACAGCTGAGTGAGTGCACACAACTGCACAAATTGCAAGGACCTGATAGAAGAATTCCACAACTCCCACCCAGCAGCCCCCCGTCCACCCCAGAATATTGCAGCCATCCTAACCATAAAGCTCCCAGAGAGGCACAAGAACTATGCCCTGGTCCATGCCCCAGGTGGGAACCTCCTCCCTGTTGAAAAAGGAAAGGGTAGTGTAAGTCTTGGGGACCAGCCCCTACAACTGAATAGGGAGCAGCATCCCTTTTGGACCAAAAGGGGCCAAAGGCCCAAGTGGAGCCCCTGTTGCAGTTGAGTGACCTGGTGCACGTGGTTATTGAGTGCTGGGTAACTGCCCTTCCACCTAGAGATATCCAAATCTCTCCCTTTCCCCCTCCCCAACCCTGATAAAATTAATAGAGGGGACCTGCCAGGAGATCATGCAGGCCAGGGGCTTTGGGCGGGCCCCTGGGACCCCCCACTTATCAGGGAAAACTTACCAAATTTTGAAGAAACTGCCAGAGAAAGTATCAGAGCCTGGCCTGCAGATTCTGGGCTAACAGAACCAGTCTAAACTAATTGGGTCCAAGAATCATATCAGAACTTAATTCAGGTTTTGAACCAGGCCACCAGTGACTCAGACCAGTTGCCCTCACCCCTCAGAACAGATCTGAGAAGCTCAGATTGCATAGACAACTAAATTGAGAGTTCAGACTGGGTTGCGGACAACTGAGCACCAAGGCCACAGCCTCCCAGGATGAATTTGGGAAAGCTGAACCACTTGAGCTGCTTGACTCAAATGGTCAAGGCCCAGATTGGTACCATTGACCTGGTCTGGCCCCAAAATTTGGGAAAATCAGCAAAAGTTTTTTTTTGATTTTGCTAAGATTTTGGAAACCATCCACTCCTCCACCTGCCAGCCAACCAAACCCCCATCATCAATCCCCAACCAACCAATACTTAAGGCAACTGCTCTATTGATGGGCAGTTGTCAGTTCATTCTCTATTCTCCTTGCGCTTTGCACCAAAATAAAGTTGATTACCCCAAACGCCTTGTTGTGGACTCCACCTGTTTGTTTTTCCTATTCAAAAATTCTGTCAATCAATCCAGCAAAGCGCGCCGCTGCCCAAATAACTATCCTGATGATTGCAAAATGGGTCATCTGGTCACTCGACCCCACCATGCAGTGATGGATTGTATCCACAGTAAACCACCTCACTCTCAAAGATGGATTTGACTTCTGTCCATTTTCACATATCTGTTAAATGTGAACCCATCCATTCACTTTGCCAACATGCTTTCCGAGAGCGCTCCCCTATTGGAGCAGCCTCAGGGCACCCCCGCCCTGATGCTCGCAAGCTCAGCCCCTACACCTGGCTCATCCACCATTGATCCCACCCACCTAAGAACCTCATAGTACCCCAACCAAGGGAACTTGGCCCCAACACTCATCTTGGGCCCGTTTTCCCCTCCAACAGCACCCCTGTTCACACGGTGGGTCTTGTGCCACCCCTCTCTGGTGCATGGACCCACCTACCCATAACTGAAGGCCAGCAACCGTGCACCCTGGAGGAGTCATCATCCTCCCCACCTCTCACACCCTTGGGGGTTGCCCCCACAAGACTCGCGGTTGCCCCCATTGCAACCATCTGTTTGCCTTTGGGCCTTCAGTACATTTATAAACATTTACTTTCCTTGCATCCCTACTAGATCCCCCTTCTTCTAATCACATAGACTGCTGTGCCTTGGCATTCTGGGCTCTCCACTGGGTGCTCACACACCCTAACTGGGAGCCCAGTCTAATTTTATTAGCTGTTTCCATGACAGTATCCCCCTTTAGGTTGGGACCACCTAGTGCTAAAAAACATACAAGTGCACATCACTAGCATGGTTTCTTGTGAGCAGTACACATCTGAAATAAAAGAGTTTAGCATCAATGGTAACAAGCTTATAAAGTTTTTAGTATACCAGGATATTCTGAGAAGCAGAATTTCTGCTGCCAGATAGTATCAATTGAAGATATCACAGATAAACTAAGAAGTCCCATATGAACCAATTTTATCAAATGTAATGCAGAATAATATGGCAAAAAGCCTCTGTGATTAATTGTAAGTTAGGCTTATCATTATTGGGAGCATTTATCTATCAAAAGCTAACTTGGGTTTATAAGCCAAACTAGTGAAGTTACCTGTTGTCACTCAGGTTTAATAAACAAACTATTTGAAATGATTAAATTTGTATTTATATTATAAAAAGATAGTGGTATTACCCGGCATTGCTCAGGGTTAATAAAAGATAATTTGAATTGAGTGTATTAGATTTTATATCATAGCATAGATAAACCACTTAGCTAAAACCATCAAACATACCAAATCTACAGATTCCCAACCGCTTGATACCCCCAAACTAACTATTGAAATGATCAAAAAAATACCAACAGCTTACCAAACCCAATTAACATATTGAATCAACCAACCACTAAGTGCTTACTAAAACCATCAAGCTTATTAATCAACCAAATATCACCAACTGCTTGCCAAAACTATTAAATCAACCAAATACCAAACTGCTCGGCCATAACAATATGGCAAATACCATCAAGAACATATAGGGTTTTCACTTCTTGCACATAAAACTTTTTATTTTATTATGAAAATAATAATTTTTAAAATTCAGAAACCTTCCTCCCCAAGTTTGATTCCGGTACTGGAACTTTGGGTAGGGGACAATTATGACTGCGTTGGCGTTGTGCACCAATGCCCTGAACCGAGATAGCATTTAGCAAAGGTGGTCCATGGAGTTCCTGGCTTATCATACGCCGCGCGTGGAGGTTTTTCTGAATTTTATCATCCTTTCCCATTCATTCGATTTCCCTTAATTGGTGCGGTATCTTCCCCAGGTCGGCCACCTCGAATAAAATAAATTTAATTCAGAAACCTTAGTGGGCATGCACACAGCGACTCACCAAAGTTTCATCACAATTGGATGAATGGTATTATAACGCATACAGGACAAAGAAACAAACATTCATTTTCATATATATAGATTATATTATGGCTCAAGGTTTAACCTGATATAATTACAAAGTTCCATAACTTGACAAAGCACTATATGGATTTCAAGTTAAATGCGATGGACTAATGAGTAGTAACGCATCTAAGTTTACTACAGTGTCTAGGCACGGGTTAAAGCTTGGCAAATTATACTAAAGACCTACTTTACTTGTATCCATTTTGTAAGCAATGCAACTTACATTAATTTTGAATTTAAACCGGTGCAAATTGTAGTTTAGAAATCACGACCGACGGCATTAGCATCTTTACCCAAAAAGGTTAATCGAAAGTTCTTGATGGAGATTTGGGGTAGGTAGAAGTATAATTAAGGGTTGCTTTTCATAGCAATAAAATCACATCATAGACAAAAGCCTTCGGGCCTTGTGGCATACAATATTGTTGAAAGATGTCACCTACAGTAGAGCATCTGCTTTGCTAAGGCAAACATATTAACGCTTTATTGTAATAGCAGTTAGGGATATAATTGTCCACTCAATTAGCCAATATACGGGCGGTGGTAAAGAACAGATCAAGGAGCTGCAACTGCTCATCCGCACCCTCAGACAAGCATCTGTCAATTGAGCCAATATGCTGAGCTATGCGTGCCTTTTGAAGGCTAGTGAGGTGGTTCATACTCAACATACGGTCATGAATCTAGAGTTAACAATCAAACTACAATAAAGTTACCCTAGCGACCAAAGAGTCGGCGGCATATCCCTCATTCATAAGGCAGGCTACGGTTTCATAAAACTGATTGGAGTGGTTGGTACTAAGGACCTGAAGTATGTTTTCAATCACAAGATCCGGAACTACTCCAGTAACGGTTTCGATGGCAGACTTTGTAAGAACTTGGTCCTGTGTGAACTGCTGAGCAGATTGCAGAAACATGATAGCCTTTCGCAGATCTCCCCCTGAGATCTCTATCAGCCTTGCAAGTGCCTATACGCTAATAAAATGTTCGATTAAAAAGTTACCTCGGGCTGATATTTTAGCCTCTCCTTCTCGCAAATATATTTGACACGATCTACGCATAGCTCGGGAGTGATTGGCCGAAAACGGAACTTGGCGCAACGCGAAGTTAGAGGCTCAATGATTCTAAAACTTAACGCACTTTTAGCCCAATTTACCTAGTAACGTAGTTGCCGATGAGACAAAATCGGGTCACTTTGCTATAGGCTTCCATAGTTCGCCTGAGCGCTGCCTGAGCATCACTTGTCAGCGAATCGGCCTCGTCCAAAACAATGATCTTGTACGGTGGACACGGATACTCCGAGCTAAATCATTCAGCCAAACTATCCTATCCAACCCTACTTGGTGTTACGTCCAATATTCATCCTGGCAAAGTTCTTCACTTTCTCGCGAATCACCGAGATACCGCGTTCATCTGACGCGTTTAGTTCAAGAACTCGTGACTTAAAAAGCTCAGGACTTTGATTTAAGTCAGCTATTCAATTTTTGTTTACCCATAAAGCTCCCGCGAGAGCGCCAGAATACTCGACGTTTTTCCTGTCCCGGGAGGCCCATAAAACAAAAGGTGGGGAAGCTAACTAGAGTTTGATCAGGACTATTTTTATTTTACGTTATGAGACACCAGACTCTTCTTTAAAACGCGAACCGTCTCTTCTTGAGCGCTGATATCATCTATGGTTTTGGGGCGGCTAAAATTTAATATTATACCCCAACCCTAGATCTCAACTTACTATTTTTCAATCCAAGGGAGAGATTCTATCGAGGAAACGGCCATCTTCTGTTGAACAAATTTAATATTTTTTGCGATTTATCTAAAACGCCAAAGTAAAACTACAAGTACTTACAAACGAGTTTAGTAGTAGCAAAGAATTTTTCAAATATGCGGTTAGTTTCATCAACTCATGTCCCTTCAAAGCCATATTCTCACTCGGAAAAATATGCAAAACAAAATGAATGCGCAACTTGTCTAATAAAGAGAATTTAATCTATACTAAATTCAATAACTGGGTTTTACATTAATCATCCATATTTAACTGGACCAAACCGATAATGTAAAACCTTGAGCAATTTCAAAACTTTAGAATGAACCCAAAACCAAACAACCATAGATAATCTTGAAATTTTCACTTTTGGTTGGTACCATATAAAAAATACAAATCGTAGAGCCGCTTTAAAGCAATTAAACAAAGTACCTCTACAACTAGCCAAATACGAAATCAGACGAAGGTAAAATTCACAATTACCAAAAACTAAAAATCATAGGGTTCCAAAACTTTAAAATAGCCTTGGATAACTTATGAAGGCGTACGCGTAAAGATTAAACGTTCAACTTGTCAACCTACATCAACGCAGCCGCAAGGGTATTAACAATTAAACCCGCAAATTTGAAACTTCGATTCGACTTTAAAGGGTCTCGCAATGGATCTCTAGTCCCACGTTAAGGCTAAGCCTCATCGTGTCTCAAAACTTAACGCGTACGCGTCAAGTTCAGACCAACCGTTTTGACAAGTATTCAATTTGTTTCTAATACTAGCTGATTTACTCAACGTTGAACGAGTCGATAATTTACCATACGATTCAAATCAATACTTTAGCTTTTATAAAGGTAGATGGCCGTCGATAATTTAAGGAATTGATTGATCTGAAGAATAAAAACCGAACGACCTCCAAACCGCTTAACCGAAACTAAATGACCTATTGAATCAACCAAATCCCCAATTGCATAACAAAACCGTTAAACCAATCGAATCACCCAATTACCCCAAAACGCTCGGCCAAAAAGATCCACCGATTCCCATTAAATTATATATTTTTTACACCTTATATATACTTTTATTTATATTATTGTGATCTAGAAAGACCTGTCTATGCTAGCTCTCTTAATATATAAAATTCATTAAGGTTATTTGTAATTAGTTCAGTAGTATAGGAGGAGATGCGTCACATAGCCATATACATGCACACACTAAGTGATTTATAGATAGATTGATGCATATAGCATTTAAGTCCTATATCCCCTGCCCTGGGATATAGCTGAAGTTTAATAACCGTAAACAAGGGCTGTGAAAACCCTGTCCAGAGAAATTCTTTAATAAACATAATTATCTAAAAGAGGATGAATGCCAAAAGAAATATAAGTGATGTTATAATCATTTGGTTATCTGAAGTAAAGGACTTCATTTATCAAAGGGGTGGCGACAAATTAACCGTTTACAAAAATAATCTTATGCAAGTAATTATTTTTAACACTAAACTTAAGTAGATTGGCAACTGTAGGCACTCGATTAAGATTTTTGAATTGATAAAATAGCCCTTAGTATATAGTAGATTTATATTTTCTACAGGCAAAGATGTGGACAGAATCCAATTTTAACACATACAATTGTAATCCTAGATTTCATAAAAATACTTTCATCAGATACTGGACAAACTATTAGCCAAAAAAGTCAAGTTGTCGCCTATACTTAACCCTTTCAGTCATTTTCAAAAAAAATCATCCGTTTTTTTGGCCTTAAATTTGGCACGAATTTCTTAGCCGATGTTCACTCTTTTTAAGCTCATTTTGGTCCTTGTTGTAACACGAATATTCGATAAATTTTAAAATGAATCTATATAAATCGTATTTTAATTGGACACATATATGCGTTTTTAGATTTACATACCCCTCGGTTTTTGGACGCATATGTGCGTTTTTAGATTTATATCACCCCCCATTTTTTTGGACGCATATGTGCGTCAAATGATTGAAAGGGTTAAATAAGAGCAGATTGAAATCAAAACACATATTTGTTATGGTAAATGGTGATACCACATGCTAAAAAGTGTGTAGATAGCAGCTAAGTAAATAACTATAAATTTAGTGCACAAATAAAAACTGATATATATTAATTATTAAGGCTTTAACTCTATCTTGCAAATATCTTAAAACCTACAGTGATTAACAATGGATTAAAGTTTTGCATGGTATTGGATTCATTTTACATCACAACTGATATTAATCTATGCCTGAGGATTAATTTACTTTATTGTCCAACTTCATAACCATTTTATCCTACCCTAGTTTGATACAAGTTTTAACTGGGTTCGACCCAAAAGTATCCTATTATCTATCACAAAACAGGCAAGTAACTGATAATTTGCATGAAAATCTTTTTATATAAGAGGGTTTCTGGCCAATTTATATATTTTTCATTATTTTTCATAGCTATTACAATCCAATTCATACATTTTCATTAATTTTGCATCCATTACAAGCCAATTCATTTAATTTGTTGATTTTTATTTTATTTAACCAAGGCAAGCTGACCAGGGGATGGACAATATTAAGCTCCAAGGAGCAAAACTTATACTAAACTGTAATTTAATGAACAGAAAGTGATGAGAGTATCACTCAAACTAAAGCAAAAAATAAAATAAAAACTAAAATGATCCAGCCAGGTTGGATGAGATAAACTGCTATGCATCTATTTGAGGGTGATTGGGGATCAGGAGGCTCATCTTCCTCCCCTGTGTCAGGCAGTATATGGCAGAGTGCTGAAAGCATGGGCATGGGTACATCCTCAAAATGGGGGTCAAGGTAGCAGAATGGCTCTTGCATCTTGAATTTAGCTATGAGAAAGGTGGTAATATATTTGGATAAAGCTTTCTCAGCCTCAAGGTGAACTTTGGCTAGGGGTGGTGAAGGTGGCAATGTTGTTGCTGGTAATGTGGGTCTTGGGGCCAAATTTTGTGCCCATCACAATTTTTTGTATTGCCTTGTTGGTAACTTGGTGGAATCATAGAATTTCTTTTTATGAAATTGTTGCATGGGGGTGTAAATTTTACTCTTAGGAGTTGATTTATCAGAGGTCAAAACTAGTAATCTTTCTACTGCACAGGTTCAGTTTCCTCATGCACCTCACATTGTAAGAATATATATAATCTGATAATAGTATGATGACTATTATCCATAGTCAAGTTAGAATTATCTTCAGGCCCAACACTTTGGCCAGTATTTTTGATAATACTGAATATTGCACTATTAGGGATTTGTTCCATATAGTCCTGTCCACTTGATCTTTGTTAAGATCCTCTGATGACAGTCCCTTTGGCCCAACACACAGTCAGCAGCAATCCCTTAGCTGTGGTTCCCTTCATCTCTAGATCCCCACTTGGATCTCTACTCTTCTCTGAGAGTCTACCAATTATTGCCTTCTGCAATAATATCCTTGAGATGGAATCTTCACGCTGGATGCTGATAGTCTAACTATTACCAAATCTACAGTCAAACTAATAAAGTTCTTTATTAGTTCTTTCCCAACTGTAAACTTGTGTCAATCAGTGAGTATTTTTAGTGTATTACTGTTTTCTACTTGAGTGTTTTCAAGTATTTTTTATTATAGTGAATTCTAGGGAATTTATAGGGGATTCAGCTGTCTAACCCTTGGTTGACCCCTCTTCAATGAAATGGCAGCCGTTGCCAATGAATCACCCTTCCTCATCTCAGTAGCAATGGTCTTCCCCATCCTGACTAGGATTCCAATGTTAGACATCCTCAAGACCTCAAACAAAAGAGTCAGAAACGTATCCTTAATGTTTTCCTCTCAATCTAAGCAAATAATTTATAATTGGCTAGCAACCAATTGATTTGCTAGTTGCAGATGGCATCACTCACCTTGCAACTCATTAAACATTCTCAATCAGTCAGTGATGAAACCTGACTGATCCCAATTGGTACATCTGATAGTTAATTACTATCAGATGCCCTTATTTTGTCAGCCACTCCGCCCGATGAGATATTAGGTATTCATCCATATTGATCCCCAATGGATATGACCAGATAAATATCCTAAAATCCCCCAAACGTAGTTTCTCCAAAATTTGGGTCAACCAATTTCCAATTCACTTCGCCTTAGGGAATTTTTCCCCTAGCAATACCAGGTAATCTAGCAGGCTGGGAATATGGGCAAAAATCCCAACACATCCCCCTCTTGCCTAGATTTCCAGCGAGAAAAGGATTGGGCATGGAAACACCGCTTTGGACACCTGGTTGAATACTTCATTGGTTCAAGCGGAGTACTTTATCTTTAATCAACGCTGCTTGGGATGACCTTCAGCATACAGCATTCCTCCTCACTACTGCCTACTCAGAGCGCGGTCCCCACAACCTCTTGTTGTGCCAGGCGATTGATTTACTCATGATGATCTTTTTCCCAGGATTCAGTTTTCCCCATCAGGGTATATGACCCTCTGTCATATTCAGGTTTCTTGGTCCGGCGTCCTAGAATTCCTGATTCTCTCCTCATCCTAGACAAGAGACTCTTGCCATCGATATTCATCTCATGGCTTAATTAAGAATACTTATTTATATTTTCCTTTGTTATTTCACTCATAACCTCTTGGCTGTAAGTCATTCTTCCCTTGGAAAATCTTATTTCATTAATTTTATGAAATTAATTTCCCAAAGTTGGAGCCTAATGGAGTGTAGGGTGCATAATGTCAACTTCTATATCAGTCTGACATCCCCCTCTAGTCCTGCTCATATGTCAAACTCAGAATTTTGCTACCAACAGCTTCTTAACAGTCTTTCCAATTTGGACCTCCTCCTCTTCCAGTGAATGAGTCAGGATGCTTGGCGGACCCTCTTCTATGGTCCTTCCAGGACTCATACGCCTACCCTGGTGCAAGCAGCTAGTCCTTCCATCGAGTTACCAGAAATGGTATCCAATCCCATCAAAACCAGGTGTGCCATCATTTCAAATAGCTTTTGGCTGACTCTTCCCATGCAGTCAATCCCCGAGTTAGACTTTGAAACCCTTCTGAATTTGGCTCCTTTCACTGAGGCTCTGAACATCATTGTTGATGCTCCAGAGGTTACGCCAACTGCTCTAGATTGTTCATTCCTGGCTGGGTCAGATTTGCTCCCTGAGTTCCTCTTCTGACTTGATCAATTCTACAAACCTGCTGTACTGGTTTCTGAGCTTACAATTGGGAACAGCATTCATACCAAGCTCCCCTATGCTGAACTTTGCGCGCAAGTCACCGAGGCATTGTCATTAGCACTGAATCCCTCAGATCTGGACAACCTTCTGGATTGGGATACTGCCACTTATGCTCTCCGCTTTGCTGGCCAAGTTCTTCAAAGTTGATCAACAAAGCTTCCAGCCTCGCCTGACTTTCATCTGTCATTCAGCTTCAGCTTCTGAAAAGCCCGTAGTCATTGTTTACAGGATGCAATCCATTCTTTGCATGACTACCTCTTCTCTGGAGCTTCCCATTGCTATCTTCCGTTGATGGCACTAATTGGGGGTATGATTCAACAACCTCCCTTGAGTATTCCTTCTTCACTGCTGGCTCACATGTCTGGTGTTCTTGATGAGGCCTGTCGGCTGGCACTCAAGACAAATCTTCTGGCGCCGGTGCCTTATCAGGATTACTTAGGGTTATTTGCTGATTGACTCTTCCTTTATTGCTGTTTTCCACCCTGCTCCGGGGTTTCACAATTGGCATCCTCTGACATATCTATTTCTCTTCCCCTAGTCACATTCTCTCAGGGCTTGGCGTCAGCTCAATGAACATGGTTTTGAGTAGGACTCACCCTTGCAAGTGTCTGATTGCATATCAATTTTGATGGGCTATTCCTCCCTACTGCGATCCATCCTCCCTCCCCCAAGAGGTGACACAGGTGGAATCATCCCCGCACTGAGGACAATTAAAAATAAAAAATAAAAATTTTATAAAAATATATTGGCTTCTTTTTTCTTATCTATGCTTTTTAAATATATATATATATATTTTTTCCCAATATCTTTTATCAAATTTTTTTTCTATGGGACTTGACCTTGTTTCAGTTCAGAGGTCCATCTTTTCCCCCAAACTGGATCCTGGGCACTTAAACCTACCAGTTTTCTATGGTTCAGAGGTCCTTTTTTCAGACTTAACCATCTAGATTAGTTCAGGGGTCCTTTTTTTCAGACTTGACCTAATCACTAGGACATGACCAACTTAATGGTTCATTGGTCCTTTGGGAACTCTTTTTTATTTTTTTTGATCCATTGCTTTAAATATTTAGTGTGGAAACGATTTACTACTCTTCCATCCAAGAGATTATTGATGAAATAAGCATCAGTCACCATCTTGGCGGTAACTTTGAACAGACCTGACCATAATTTATCCAACTTGTTTCTTTATCTGAAATCATGTGTATCGCAATAGGCAACTCTTTCTCCTATTCAATATTTTTCTAATGGCATTCAGTTTTTATCATCCGTCAATTTTGCTTATATCCTTTTCTTTAAGGTAGTATTGAATGTTTGCAATTGCATATCAATCAGGATACTTGTCAGTTGGTTCAAGTATTATTCAGTACTCATCCCTGACATAGGTTCTACTACCAAATATAATATCAGTGTAATGCGGCCTTCCTCCCATAAAGTAATTCAAATGGCATCTTTCTCATCGCCATATGATGACTGATGTAGGCAAACGTCACTGAACTCAGGTACGTTACCCACACAGAAGTTCTCCCTGCGACTAGCTTCCTCAGCGTCATAGCCAGCATCCCATTGACCCATTGTACTAGTCCGTTCATCTCCAGCCAATATGGTACTGACACAACTCCCCGGATCCCCATTATTTTGTTTAGCCTCAGGATCACATGGGATGTGAAGTTGGTCCCATTATCGCTCAGTATAACTATTGGACACCCATGCCAGTATACTACTTGATCCAGGATGAATCTCGCAGTACTGGTAGCGTCTACTCTGGTTAGGGCCTTTGTTTCAACCCATCTTGTCAGATGGTCAATGGCTACTATGATGTACTTGATTTCTCCTGTGCTCATCACTAACAGTCCCATCACGTCAATAGACACTGTGTGCGATGTAAATCCAGGTTGGACTAGTTGGTATCCAGTTGTATTCTTGTGTGTTTTATGCAGTTGGCATTACACACAACAAGCCAGATGGTCCGCAACATCATAATTAATTGATTGCCAGTAACAATACTAGCAAATATGGTTGGTTGTTTTTCTCAGGCCTCCATGACTGACAACCTTATGAGCAGCTAGAATAATTGCTGCTCTCTATGACAGTTTTGGGAATAATAGGCGTTTCCCATTTATCATCTTATTTACTTGTCCATCCATGGTATTGGTGTTTTCCATCACTTTTTGAAGCGCACCTTGGATTTCTTGAGGCTCGTCCTCAATTCTTCCTTCGACCATTCTCTGGAATAGCTCATCCACCTGCGGTTATACCAACTGGACCATTGGTAACCACGATAAGCCATCCACGTTCTGATGAGAAGCCCCCGCTTGGTGGACTATCTCATAATCATAAGCCTGAAGTTTGAGTGCCCATTGGGCCAGTCATCCTTCAGGTTCCCTCAAATTGTGCAGCCAACGCAACAATGAGTGGTCCATCACCACCTTAAAGTGCATTCCATGGACATACACCCAAAACTGACTACAGGTGTAAATGACTGCAAGGCATTCACGCTCAGTTACAGTGTAATTCCTCTCTGCAGCAGAGAGTGTCCAGCTCACATATGCCACCAGATGTTCATCCCCAAGTTCATCTACTTGGCTCAGTATGGCACCAATCACCATCAATAAGGCATTGGTTTGAATGATAAACTTCCAATTGAAATTTGGATATTTCAGAATTGGCGAATTTATCAGGTACTGGCGTAACTCATCAAAGGAGTCCTGAGCCTCTTCATTCCATATGAATCCTTTTTTGGATCCTTTGGTAAATGAAATAAGGGCTCAGCTATTTGGGCGAAGTCCCAGATAATCTTCTATAGTATCTGACCATCCCAAGGAATACTTGGATGTCTCAGACACTCTTCAGCACAGCCATCTTTTCAATAGCTGCTATCTTCTGGGGTTGCGGCTGCAATCCATTTGCGTTGATCACAAATCCCAGGTATTCAAGCTCCTTCTTGAAGAAGTGGCACTTCTGTGGCTTGATCTTCAGGTTAGCCACGGACAGTCTCTTAAACACTTCCTCCAAGTGCTGAAGGTGATCAGTAAACGTCCTACTGAACACGTTTATATCATCCAGATATACTAAGATGCACAACAACTTCAGGTCACTTAATACCGCTTCCATGGTCCTCTGGAACGTTGCAGGTGCATTACAGAGACCCTGGGGCATCCTAGTTGGCTGGCATAACCCCTGTGCGGTGATAATTGCACATTTTTCCTGGTCTTCTGCTGGCAAGTCAATCTGCCAGTATCCTAAGATTAGGTCCATTGCAGAGAAATACTTCGCTTCTCCTAATTGATCCAGCGCATCATCAATCCTCAGTAGGGGATATGAATCCTTCTTTTTAATTTTATTCAGCCTCTGATATTCAATCACTACCCAATTTGATCCATCTTTTTTCTTTATGATCAAAATTGGGCTTGCCCAGGGACTTGATGATGGAACTAGAAGCCCATGCTTTACTAGTTTGCTGATCTCATCTTCCACTACTGCTTCAGTGGCTTTCGATCTTCAGATCAGTCTCATTCTTATTGGTAAATTTTCTCTGGTGTCAACTTTGTGAATTATGCCTTGCGCGCATCCCAAATCATGATCATCCTGTGCAAATATTTCCTGATATCTCTCAAATAATTTGAGCTTTTCCTCCTTCTGCCCTTCCAGCAGATCTGCGAGCTGCTCTTGATCAACTAATAAGTTGATGCTTTTGGCCGCTCCAGCTGGTAATCCCATTTCCTCAAGAGATCCAAAATCATGTAATCGTCTCAATTCTGCTGTCAGGATTAAATGATTAAATGTAATGATTTGATTTTTCTTAATCTTTATCAGTTTTTTGCTTAAATTTGCCAAGAGAACTCATATTTCTCCATGGCCTGGCATAATTATCCCAGGAGCCACCCAAGGCTCCACTCTGGACTTCTTCCAGGGGCTTCCAACTTCTCCATACAACAACTCTGGAATCTCTAGAGTCAACCCTATGTCAACTATCATCTGCGATCTGGCCAGTATGGTTTCTTCCTTTTTGATCCGCAAAAAATTTCCCCAGTTCTCTAGGATTTTGGCCAGCATCTCCCGTCGCTTCCTACCAACTAATTGGTACTGAATTGGTACAATGCCATCATTGTATAATAAGTTAATGAAATTATTTCTCTGGTTCAACGGAACTTCACCATTCTTTTGATATACTAATGGTAACGTCTGACCCAGGATGGTCAACGTATTATCCTTGAAGTTACATTTAACTCCATACTTCTGCAGAAACTCTGTTCCAATCATGATATCATAGTTTTGATATGACAAAACTATTGCTGACGTGGATACCACCAATTACCCAAATTGTAGTGGCAGTGCACTATACACTCCACAGGAAACGGTGGTGTTCATCCCAGCTGTTCTGTATTCCTTTTTGTGTTCCAAGTCCGGAGTGATCTTCATCTTCTTCACCAGCTTAGTCAACACAATGTTGATGGGCGCTCCGCTGTCAACTATCTACCGTACCCTTATTTGATTCACCTGAATATCTATATACATACACTTGGAGTATTGTAATAGGGTGTTTACTGAGTGAATTGTGGCGTTATTAGCTGAACCTAGGTATTAATTATCTGCATTGATAATTCAGGAAACAATTACTTAATCATGCCAAGGGGAATTGACAGGTTGGCCTCATCTAACCAAATATTGTTTAACTCATCAGGATTTTTATTGGTCTGAATCTTCTCCACCAGTTGTCGGGCATACAGCCAGGCAACCTCCTGAACTATCTTGGGGTTAATCTTCTTCGCCCCAGCTCTGGTCACGGCGTTTATGTCCATGCTGACCACTTGATATATTGGATCCTGCTCATCATCCACGAACAAATTGCTAATATCTAATCTTCATTTATAACATCAGGAGGAACAGGTTTCTCCGCCATCCTAGACTGTTCCTTGTCTAGACAGCGGGACCTTTTCCTGAATCCTTTGTGGCTGCTATTTCCTTAGCCTGGACCATATTAACTTGATCCTTCAGCTTTTTGAAGTGTGTGGTGAAATGCCTTTCCCACCACACTGAAAGCAGACCTTTTCCTTCTTATTTAACTGATTGTAATCCTCGGGCTTATTCCCCAGCACAGTTCAGTTAAAAGTCTACTTTGCTCCTTTGCCTCCCTTTGTGGGATTCGAACTTCAGACCAGATTTGACTTGAAGCTTCTATTAGGAGCATCAAACGTTGCTCCCAAAATCTTCAAATTGTCTACCATTTGTGAGGTAGTTATCTCAATTGCGAATACAGTAGACATCATTTGATGCAAATTGTGATAGGGCCAAAGGGCCGCTTGAAAAGTGATTCTTGCATCAAAGTCATCTAACACCTTTGCTCCAGCCAGGATCTGTGATTCCTGGTAGAATCGATCTGCGAAGCTTGCAAGGGACTCATCTTTACAGAATTGAATTCCCATAAAGTCTTGCTTGCATTTTGACATGTGGGTTAGACTGCCAAATTCCTTCATTATTGCTGCCTTATCCTCAGCATAAGACCAGCTGTCCCCCTCCAGGTGGGGTATCTCCAGATTCTGACAATCTGTGTTTAAGCAGTTCATGACTGTCAACGCCTTCTGACGATCCCCATATCCATTCATGGTCATGTCAAATAGTAGGGAGTTAAACGCTGGGGCGTTATCACAATGAAATGTAGGCAATTTAGGGGTTGCCCTAAATTCCTCCGAGTCAGTTCAGGCCAACTCTCTCAGTTCAGCTATTCAGTTTACTTGTGGAGTGTCATCAGGCGTCATCTTCAAAAAAGCATATGATGCGGGTGGCATATTTCTTGGGGTATTCATTTTCCCAAGTATCGTTCAAAGACTTCCTTCTTCAACATTATTGGCTACATCAAACTCGCTTGCACTTCTGTGTGCTTTTAATTTCTCTACTTCCTTTAATAACTTTCAATGTCCGCACCAAATTTTCTCAAATGAACGCGATCCACTTCACATTCTGTTTTCAGAAATAGGATCTCTTGGATGAGGTCTCCTTCTTTCTTCTTCAGCGAGTTTACTTTGCCAAGCAACTCGTTCCTGAAGTTGGCTACGTTGTCAACTCCTTCCTCCACCTTGGTTACTCGTTCCTCCAAGGCTGTGAACTCCCAGTGGTCTGCAGAGTTTAAAGCATTCAGGTTCACTGTGGCAATCTCAGTCCACAACCTGCGCATTTCTTCTTTGTACGACATTTTGGATAAATTCTTCTACTCAACTACCCCTGTAGTGAGCACCAACTTGTAAAAATTTTACTCTTAGGAGTTGGTTTATTGGAGGTCAACCCTAGTAATCTTTCTACTGCACAGGTTCAGTTTCCTCGTGCACCTTGCGTTGTAAGAATATATATAATCTGATAATAGTATGATGACTATTATCCATAGTCAAGTTAGAATTATCTTCAGGCCCAACGCTTCAGCTGGTATTTATGATAATACTGAATATCGCACTATTAGGATTTGTTCCATATAGTCCTGTCCACTCGGTCTTTGTTAAGATCCTCTGATAATAGTCCCTTTGGCCCAACACACAGTCAGCAGCAGTCCCTTAGCCGTGGTTCCCTTCATCTCTAGATCCCACACTTGGAACTCTACTCTTCTCTGAGAGTCTACCAATTATTGCCTTCTGCAATAATATCCTTGAGATGGAATCTTCACGCTAGATGCTGATAGTCTAACTATTACCAAATCTACAGTCAAACTAATAAAGTTCTTTATTAGTTCTTTCCTGACTGTAAACTTGTGTCAATCAGTGAGTATTTTTAGTGTATTACTGTTTTCTACTTGAGTGTTTTCAAGTATTTTTTATTATAGTGAATTCTAGGGAATCTATAGGGGATTCAGCTGTCTAACCCTTGGTTGACCCCTCTTCAATGAAATGGCAGCCGTTGCCATTAAATCACCCTTCCTCATCTCAGAAGCGATGGTCTTCCCCATCCTGACTAGGATTCTGATATTAGACATCCTCAAGACCTCAAATGAAAGAGTCAGAAACGTATCCTTAACGTTTTCCTCTTGATCCAAGCAAATCATCCATAATTGGCTAGCAACCAATTGATTTGCTAGTTGCAGGTGGAATCACTCGCCTCACAACTCATTAAACATTCCCAATCAGTTGGTGATGAAACTGACCAATCTCAATTGGTACACCTGATATTTAATTACTATCAGATGCCCTTATTTTGTTGGCCACTCCGCCCAATGAGATATTAGGTATTCATCCAGATCAATCTCCAATGGATACGACCAGATAAATATCCTAAAATCCCCCAAACGTAGTTCCTCCAAAATTTGGGTCAACCAATTTCCAATTCACTTTGCCTTATGGAATTTTTCCCCTAGAGATACCAGGTAATTTAGCAGTCTGGGAATATGGGCAAAAATTCCAACAGGGGGAAGAAAAGGGATGGGTATCCCCTTGACCAAGACTGTGACTGATTTTTCTATGGCCTTTTGGAGGGGGTGACAATCAGGGGAGGCAACAGCTTCTTTGGTGAGTTGGTGGTCACTTAAGAATTCACCAGTGTCAGGAAGTTGATATGACTGGATGATATGCTACTCATACCAGTGGATCAGAGGGGAATCAAGACAAGTATTAAGATTTACAGAAAAGATATACAAATTATATTTGATCAAAATGATGACCATTCAGTGAATTGAGGGGAATTACACTGAGATTTGATATAAATGAGAGCTTCTAGAAAAGAGAATATGAATAGAAGACTAACAAGCTGAGGATGCATCCAGATTGGGGAACTGAGATATAGTCACATAAAGGGTTAAGGAGGAGGTCTTTTCCTGTGATTAGGTGGTTGCAGATAAGTCTGCAATTTATATTAAATAGTAAAAGTCGAGATAAGGGGTGATATCTCCATATATAGTTTATCAAGTTTTATTAAAGATGTTGATCTTCATATTGTCTGATTTGGTTGCTCAGTGGCTAATACCCTATGCAAACCAACTTGGCAGAATCAAGCCTATACGCCAATAATTAACAGTGGTGCTTACTACAGGGGGCCACTGGTCAACTGTAGTTTTTTGATGCTAGGATATGATGATGAGCCCTCATTTGTTCTGACAAAATTTGATTGTGTTCTGCACGTGTTATGCTGAAGAAGCATGGAAGCACCTTAAAACAAACCGGTATTATTTACTATAACTGAACTTGAGGATGATGAAGTTATGATCAACCTGCAATTTGAAAGCCCTGAGCTGATGACTGACCAACAAGGATGCTCCATGAATGTGACTCCTCAGCAGCTGCAGGATATTATGGAGTGGCTGTTGCGCGGGTATCAACTATATGAAGATGAGGCTGGGGAATACGCCCTGAGTTTTTTATAACCAACAGAACCAAGAAAATCTCTACGCCCTGTACATGTCTTATCTGGATGTGTCTGTAGAGATTTCAATATGACTGGGCGATAAGCTATTGTTCCAGTGAATCATTAATTTAATGAAAAGCAAGCTCCAAGGGCAATTAATAGGTTAGAGCAATGCAAGGTAAATTGATCTATTTAAGTAGGGTTTGTAATTGATGAAATTCTGTTGAAGCCTCAATGATTGAACAAATTCTACATTGATAGCAAATTGAGATTGACTAAGTGAAATGTGTCAAATCCGTTGAGAAATACCAAGGGTTAAGGGTTGAGTGAGAGAGATAAGGAGAGAGTTTTTTTAGTAGAAGAAAGAAGAGAGAAAGAAAGAAGAAGTGAGTAGGAATAAGTAGAGAGCATAAGCAGAGAGGGTCTGCCAGTTAGATCATATTAAAATAAATAGTAGCGAAGCTGGGGCGATTGCCTCCTATTTTTATATAAGTTTATTATGTTTAATCGAGGGACCAACGATATCCATATCATTTGGCTGTTGCTCAGTGGGCTAAAACCCTGTGCAACTCATTCAGCGGAATTAAGCCATATCTGCCAAAAGTTTATAGTGGTGCTCACTACAGGGGGCCCATTGATCAACTAATAACAACTTCATCAATTGCACCTATGGCGCAACCAGCTCGCTTTTATGGGGTACTACCCCCGGTGATTGAAATATCTACTATGGGAAACTGAAGCTTGCTTTGGATACCTTGCTTCAAGCGCAAAAAGTGCTTTTTCATGAGAATAAGTATATTACTGAGAAGCTTAACCATGCCTTCCGCTAACTGCTCCTGGTAGGTGACCATGCCAACCAACTTGCCAACCTCTTGAGAAGCACGACAGAGCAGCTAGACTGTGCAGAGTATAAATTAGATAAGATTGTTAAGGAAAAGTAAATCAGCAGTGACAAGCTGCCCACTTAACCGTGATGGTAATATACATGGGTTTTCAAGCGGTTTGAGTTTACCATAGAGGGGACTTCTGATCAACAAAAAGCTAAACTGTTTTTATCTGCGTTGGATGCTTCAAGTGCTGATCAAGTTACTTGTTATCTTAAAAACAGTACTGTAGCTTACCAAGAGGTGAAGGAGACTGTAATTCGCCTGTTTGGGGGCAAAGCAAAACGGCTCAGCGCAAGGCGGACTTTTTAACAATATCTTATCAAAAAAATGAGTCTTTAATACAGTTTGCGGAGCGATTCAATAATAGGCTCATGTGTTGTTGGGTGCAAATGTCTTATCTAATGAGGAGGTGGGAATAGCGATGATGGCGGCTATCAATACCTACCGCGAATTGCATAATGCTATGGCGTACACTCTTCAGGATGTGGAGTTACTCAAAATCATCCATCATTTACACCATTTATCCTCCACCTTTAGTGCTCCCAATGTGGAGCAGAAGGATCCTGTATCTGCCACTGATATTCCGCTAAATGAAGGATCCCGCCAATATGGGGACAATCAGTGGGTCACTCCTTGGCCACTTAACTCATGGGTGGGTCCTTTATGTCCCTATTATGATCAAACCGCTTATCCTTGGGCCCATAATAAACTGTGGTTCAATAGTAGACATAGACCTTCTGGGGTGATTCAGAGATGAGTGTCAGTCCCAAAAGCTTGTTTCTTGTGTGACCAAATAGGCCATTATGCGGTTAGTTGTCAGGCCAAACCAAGGGTCCATGCAGTATCCATTGTCCCATATGAACAGGGAAAAGGGCGAGCGGAGTAAAGACGGGATGCTCTGCTTTCACTGATTCAAATGTAATTGTCCCTGATGTTCATCATGAATCACTTTGTGTCAACCCTGGGGCACACTCTGAGTATTTACTATACCAACAGATCCCTTACCACCTTTTGGCTTCAAGATGAATATTGACCCCAATAATGCAGACATGGGGTTCCGCCAAGACATGTATAAGCAATATGCCTGGAAATTTTTGAGCTGAATGGTACAATTGGCGGTGAACCCTCCGCATATGTTGCAGCTTTGGAGGGGGTGGAGGTGGCGATTTTTGAAGAAAAGATTTCCCAAGAGTATCCTCATGTTGGGGCTGGTATGCACACTTTTCTGGATAATCAAACACGCTTGAATGTTTATGTATTGAACACCAAGGGTTCTTCTCATTCGAAATGCACCTACTGTGACATATTAGTACAGAATACCAAAATTTGGGCAAACATTGATACAGGTGCTCCTGTCAATATAATATCCACCAAGCTTGTGGCTAAGCTTCTGCTGAAGCCAAATGTGGACCACCGATTCATGTATGGAACTGCGGGGCACAGAGTACTGTGTCAGAAGGCGCATATAGCTCATTGCCTTTGAGGTTCAGGTCCGCCAGCGCATCCACTCCAGCTGTGGTGTTGCCTAATGACCACTATGACATGTTGATCAGGGCTGCATTTATGCAGCACTTTGGGGCTGTGGTTAATATGGCGGATGAAACCATCAGTATCCTGGGACAACATATCCCTATCTATTTTACTTCCAGCGGAGTCCCAGATGACCCAATCCACTCTGGTCAAATTAATCTTGCCTATAGCAATGGTGTGATTCCTGTAAGATATTGACAGATTAAGCGGAAGACCCAAACACTTCCAAACCAGATTTATGAGTACAAAGGGATTTTGCTATGAGCTGCAAATGCTTGGACTATCCCTTCTGGGCATCAGGTCATAATTGGGACAGAGCTTGAAATTGATATACTGGGAGGTCTGTACGGAGAGGTTGTGGGGCCTATTAACAATCAAAGCTTGAACCTCATGTGGCTCCTGGGTTACTGTTACCAGGGCAGGGGGAAGTAAAGATGTTGGTAGCAAATCTGCAAAAGGAGGTGATGAAGGTTCAGCGGCACCAAGTGGTGGCTTACCTGCACCTGGTCCCTATTGATGAGGTCCACCAGGTACACGACTTTAGTTCCTGGGAAGATCTAGGCTTGCCTTGAAAACCATCTTCAGCATATTGACAGTGGTTCCACGGGAGGCGCTAACTGGTCTATCAGAGGATCAGGAGGATAGGGTGATGGATTTTTTCAAGAAATATCACAGCATTTTTGCAACTGATGATCATGACTTGGGTTACGCTTGTGGGGTCATGCATTGGGTGGACACAGGAGACCACCCTCTATCAGGTCATGACCTATCCAATGCTCGAAGGCAGCAGAAGAAGTTGTATCTGCAGAAATAGATACATTGATGGAACAGGGAATGTTGGAGCTGTCAAAGAGTCCCTGGGCATCTCTGGTGCTCATTGTCAAAAAGAAAAATGGCTCTAATCGAGTAGTAATCAATTATTGGAAGCTTAACAGCATTATAAAAAAGATTCATATATTCTTCCACAATTTTGAAAATGCTTTAGATTGGTTAGGTGGGGCCAAGTATTTCTTTGCTATGGACTTGATATCAGGGTACTGGCAGATTGAGTTACCAGCGGTGGAACAAGAAAAGTGCACTATAATTACCTCAAAGGGATTATTCCAGCCTACACATATGCCACAGGGTTTGTGCAATGCCCCTGCTACGTTCCAGCGGGTTATAGTCTATTTTGGGTGACCTAAAGCTGTCTTGCGTTCTTGTCTACCTTGACAATATCAACATATTTTCGCGGACATTCATGGAGAATCTTGGACACTTGGAGCAAGTATTTTTCCGCCTAGCTGATGCTAATATCAAGATCAAGCCCCAAAAGTGCCACTTTTTTAAGGAACAATTGGAATACCTTGGCTTTGTGGTAGACTCCAAAGGGCTTATTCCTCTGCCAGCCAAGGTGGAAGCCATCCGCAAGATGACTCAGCCAAGCAATAAGCGGGTAACCAGGTGTTCTTGGGGATGGTCAGTTACTACTGGCGGTTCATTCCCAAATTCAGCTGTATTGGGGCTCCACTCTTTGAGCTACTTAAGAAAAACGCTGCCTTCAACTGGACGGATCAATGTCAAACAACTTATGATGTATTACAAACCACGTTGGCTAGCGCGCCTGTTTTACAATACCCCAATTTTAAAAAAAGTTTATTGTGCAAATGGATGCTTCGCTTTCTGCTTAGAGGCTGTGTTAACCCAAAAGCCGATGATGGTGTAAAGCACCCCATTGCATATTGAAGCCGCAGTTTAACTGCACTGAATGGAATTACACCATGACCGAGTGGGAGTGTTTAGTGGTAATCTATGCATATAAAAACATTTCTAGTCTACCTCCATGGGGTGAACTTCAAAGTGGTAGCGGATCATGCCTCCTTGCACTGGCTACAGAATCTGTGGGAACCTGAAGGGCAGCTTGCGCGATGGGCTTTTAAGCTCCAAGCATATGATTTTGAGATCATGCATTGGACAGGGGTGAAGCATCAGAATGCGGACTGTCTTTCCTGATTACCCACAGTCGCCATTACAGCAGATGTGGCAGACATAATGTACAAAAATGATTGTGGGCAAATATCATGATGAGCCGCTGCCCGTGATCAAAGTGTTAGATGGGCTTAGGCAGGATACCTTCTTGTGCAACAGGGTATTATATAAGTAGATGGGGAAATCGACGCTGAGTTTCCCAAAACCCTCTGCCAGGCCTGCAATCATTATGGATGCCCATAGGGCGGTAGGTCATGGAGGGTTGAAAAAGATGCTGAAGTTCTTGTGACCCCACTACTATTGAAAGAGTATGCAATATGATGTGCTTAAGATGGTTGGATGTTGCCATCAGTGCCAAGTGGAGAAACCATTTTACCAAAAACCACCTACCAGTTAGTTAAGCCTCAGTTCACATGGCATACAGTTTTATTAGATGTGGTGGGACCTCTTCTGACTGGCACAAACCACTCCAAATATATAATAGTTGCCATCGACCATTTGACAAGATGGGTGGAAGCAAGGGCTATCAAGGATTTGGGTGCTGTCACTATCACCAAGTTCATCCTGGTGTGTGTTATATAGCGCCATGGTTGTCCACAATATATCTTAACAGACAATAAAACCAATTTTCACATCACATATATTGCCAAGTTGAATGAGCTCATGGCAATCCGCAGGGTTTTAATTACCCTTACCAAACTGAATCTAACAGTATGGTGGAACGGGTCAATGGGACCTTAATAAATATTCTACACAAGCTTGTAAATGAGTGGCAGTTGGACTGGATCACCCTTTTATCCACCGCTGTCTTCACATATAATATCAACTACCACTTGGCAACCAGTAAGAGTCCATTCCAATAGCTCTATGGATGACTTCCAGCGCTACCTGCCTTGCTTTACTCCTGTGTAGAGGATACCAGCGGAGTTGAGCCCCACCGCTATTTGTCTACCTTTACAAAAATGCTGATTAAGCTCCAAACCAAGGCATATTCCATTAGTCTTGCCAAGAAGATTTGGGATCATGCGGCTGATCAATGTAGATGCAGCAGTCTTCCACAGTTTGGGGTAGGGGAATTGGTCCTGTTTTATGACCAAAATGGGTTTGGAAGAAGGAACAAGCTCGCCACCATATGGAGTGGACCATTTGAGATCTTCGAGAAGACTGGGGCTGATACCTACACCATTAAGGAACCCGCAGGTGATTGGATAATCAACTGAGTACATGCAAAGTTCCTTCCAGCCCTATAAGCAGTAGACACTTATCATCCAGTCAAGGGGGTAATGTCAAGATTTCAATATGACTGAGCAATAAGCTAGTGTTCTGGTGAATTGTTAATTAGATGAAAAGCGAGCTCCAAGGTCGAGTAATAGGTTAGAGCAATGTGAGGTGAATTGATTAAAACAATTAGGGTTCAGTAATCAAGTAAATTCCGTTGAAGCCTGTAAGTCTTGGGGAACATCCTTTGGCTCTCGATTGCTCCATCTTCCCATTACTGAATAAGAAGATACCAAAGAGGATGGCAGTACCCCTCATCACTCAGGGCGACCTCGCTCACATAGTATATGAGCGATGGGTAACAGCTCGTCCGCTTTGAATCCCACCCCCAATACCCACACTTACCTTGGCAGAACTGTTGTGGGGAATATGCAAAATCTGCACCAAGTTTATCAAATTGAAATTGGTCAGATTTAATTCAGTTGGAAATCTGGCGGATGCGCAAAATATGAATGGCTGTAGAAGCACAAAGGATGAGATATTGGCTGGATCATCTGATGGTCCCAATGAAATTTCCAGACCAGTTGAACAAATTATGGGTGCTATTGACATAAGTTCAAAGCCCTCGAATAGCAATTCAGACGCTGCACCTGATATGCCACTCTTGAACAAACGAACGGTTAAATGACCAGGTGTGGGCGGGTTGGCCATCCTGAACCTGTTCCCAACCAAATGGACCCATCCCTATAAGGGATGGTCTTGGGGGATTCCTGTCGCCTGTCAGGCCAAATGCCATCATGCTAATCGTTGGAAATGTAGTCAAGCCCTGGTTTGGACGTTTGAGGTCGAACTAACAGAGACTCAGCCTGCCGCCAAATTTTGTGATGTTGGTTCTCAAAGAATAATACCCCCATTCCTGAACAATGTGCCGGTCAGGCCAAATTTGTTGGGCCCCAACCCCACCCTGTCACTACCCAATTGACCACTATTTAATCAGTTGCATGGCACTAAGAAAATTGTTGGTCAATTTTCTTACTTTCCTTTCCCAATAAAATTTTACCAAAAGATATTTCTATTTGTTTATTTTTTTCCCCCTTTGCCACATCCCTGATGGCATTTCTCTGATGGTCTGTCACCCCACATTTTGGGTGATCATTACCAATTGTTTTGGTCACCATGGCTCCCTCTGTTACTGATTGGGTCCAGCGAGTACTCCTTACCTTGCTGCTATGTCACCACTTTGTTGTATCACACTTCCTGGCTCCATATCAAGTCGCATGGTCATCAATGCCCCTGGCATTCCAGCTTGCCTTTTGGGTGCTCAAGCATCCTGACTGGCAGGCTGGTCTAAACTTCTTTTGCCATTTCCATGACATAATCGACCAACCATTACTTCCAGCCATTTCCGCCTTGATTTTTGAATTGGGCGCCACAGTGGTTACCTTCTCAACTATGGACGACTCTGTTCAAAACCAGATGGAAGAAATGATTTCTCCCACACTTGTATTCCCTATTTTCACCCCAGCTAAAAACCCTGACCCCGGATTTGACATACCCACTATCTCCTCAGTCATTCTCAAGTCAGCCAAATCTCCAAATAAACAGAATTCTGCTTATTTCCTTGTCCCTATGAGAATCAGTGTTGGTCCTCATCATATATCCTTCGAAGCTCTGGTAGATACCAGAGTGGTGGGGAACTTCATGAGTGTCGAGTTGGCACAACAATTAAAATTGGAAATAAATGTGGGCACCTCAGTAATGGTGGCCTCATCTACTTACCAGTCTTCGTATGTTGTTTGCCAGCTGTTACACTTCTCAATCCACCAATATAACTTCTGCAATCATTTTTCAGCCATGCCAAACCTGGTATTCCTGGTGATCTTGGGTGTGGGATGGTGGCGTTGACAACTTGTGAAGATTCATTTAGAGTCTAATACATTGTCATTTACCAATGATGATTCAGAGGGAGAGTTCCCTTTTGATCAACAACTTCAAAAATACAAGGAACCAGCTCTATCACTACCAAGTTACCTCCGCAGGCATCTTGGCCGATTTCCCTGAAAGCTTAATGCAATATTGGGAAATTTTTGATATGGAAAAAGTGGATCATCTGCCAAAACATTCCAGGTACAATTGTGGATTTTAAACAACCATGGAATTGGTGAACATCAACTGTCCATTGTATCCTCATACGGTGGAGGAAGAGGTCGCACTCAATACCTGGTTGGATGATATGTTAAAAAAAGGCTCGTTGTTCAAAGAAACCTCTCCCATAGCCTCCCCTATTGTATTTGCAAGAAAATCGGATGGATCACTCCATCTCTGCATAGACTATGGTCACCTGAACCAAATATCAGTCACAGATCCCTACCCATTGCCCTTAGAACAGACAATCAGTCAGGCAATTTCTAAATCTCGTGTTTTTCAAAATTGGGTCTTGTGAACGCTTTCAATTAAATTTGGGTGATGGAAGGCCAGGAATGGTTGACCAAAATCTGAATGAGGCGAGGCATTTTTCAATTTCGCGTAATGCCCTTTGGGTTGTAAAATTCTCCTGCTACGTTCTAACAAATGATTGACAACATGTTAGGGGATCTCCGGTTCTCTTGTGCTATTGCATATATCAAGGATATCCTTGTCCATTCCCCACCCCCGAACAACACGCTATCAACTTGGAAGCAGTGCTGTCCGCCCTGCATAAAGCAGGGTTGTTCCTCAAAGCTTCCAAGTGCGAATTTTATAAGGAAGAGGTTACCTTTCTCGGAAACCTAGTTCACAAAGAAGGTGTCGCTATCCCTCCCAACAAATTAGATGCAATCTGACAATGGCCAACTCCAACTACACAGAAGCAACTTCGGAGTTTCTTGGGAACTATCATTTTTTTGAAAAAAATTTTCCCCCGCACTTTCTAAGTTGGCTGCTCTGCTCCATCCCCTCACTGGGAAAAATGTACCGTTTTGTTGGACCCCCAAATGTCAGCAGGCTTTCAAATCAATCAAAGAGGTGTTTGTGTCTCCCCCCATTTTGAAACATGCTGATCACACCAAACCATATATCGTCACATGTGATGCTTTGTTGGTAGCGGTGGGCGCGGTGCTGCTTCAGGACCATGACAGTCTTGAACATCCGGTCACTTATTTTTCCCAAAAATTCACTACTACGGAGCAGCCTTGGGCCATCTATGACAAGGAACTGGCGGCTGTTGCATGGGCTTTAACTCATTGGCAATACCTGTTACAGGGTGCCCATCATGAGCTAACAGTTCGCATGGATCATCAGGCTCTCTTGTATTTCTGCAAACCTCAAAAATTGGCGCACTGGCAGGCCTGAACCTATCAGGACCTGTGTAGTTTCAACTTCAAATATGAATTTGTCAAAGGTGCACTCAATGTCCTCCCCAACTTCTTAAGTTGTAGCCCTGCTCACCGCCCCTTGAAATCTGAGAAAGTGGATCTCGTTACCATGATCTCTGCCACTCAGATCCTGTCAATTGTTCCTTCCATTGTTTCCTCCGCCGCGTTGTCTCCTGATGAACCGTTATTGGCCCAAGTGTTGGCCACTCAAATGGCTTGTCCTGAGGGCGTGGAGTTGGTCAAACAGTTGATGAACTTGAGTCCTAAACACTCCCTATAGTCTTTAAAAGAGGGTCTCATTTACTTCCGTTCTTGTGTGTGGGTTTCCCCCTTCGCCCAAAAGTATTCCATGCACACCATGATCCTCCCACAGTTGGACACCCCGGTAACAAAAAATGCATCAATCTGATCAAGCGTACCTTTAATTGGGTAGGACTGACCAAAGAGTTTCATCTTGGATTGCCAATTGTGTTACTTGCACTAGGGCCAAGTCAGATCATTCTGGTAATAATGGCCTCCTACACCCTTTACAGCAGGCGGAAGGTCCGTGGACCTTGGTATCTGTAGATTTTATCACCAATCTCCCCTGTTCTAATGGGTTCACAGCAATAATGATGGTGGTAGATCGCTTCACTAAATTCTCCCTTTTTATCCCTTGCACTTCTGTGATTACATTGGAAGAAACTGCCCATCTTTTTGTATGACATGTGTTTTTGATGTTTGGTCTTCCCCAGGAAATCGTTAGTGACCGGGGCACTCAGTTTACTGCACACTTTTGGAATGAGCTCCTATCAATCCTGAAGATAACCCCTGTCAATCCACAGCGTATCACCCCCAGTCTGACATTCAGACTGAGCGGGTTAATCAAGTCCTTGAACAATACCTGCGTTGCTATGCCACAGCAGCACAGGATACCTGGTCCAGTGACTTGCCTCTCGCTCAATTTGCATACAATAACGGGATCCATGCCTCCACAGGGTTTTCACCATATGAAGCAACTCTGGGCTATAACCCTTCGTTTTTAGTCAGATCATGCTTGTGACCCAAAGTTCAAGCTGCCACGGATCATGCTACCCATATTTGTTCAACTCAAGCCTTGGTATGGGAACACCTCACCAAAGCAATTAATGATTATAAGCGATTCACGGACTGTAAGCACCTGCCAGGTCACGATTTTACAGTGGGTTCTTATGTCATGCTCAATACCCGGCATTTGCAAATTCAAATCCCTTCCTGCAAGTTTTCCAGTAAGCATTTGGGCCCTCACTTAGTGGAGGAAGTATTGGGTAATGGGGCGTTCCGCCTGAAGCTTCCCGCACATTGGAAGCAGCAACCAGTCTTCCATGTTTCCCAGTTGTCACCCTTCAAAGGTGTAATTCCCACGGACTCAGAACCAATCATCATCAATAGCAAGGAAGATGCTGAGGTAGAAGCTATCTTGTCATCTCGCAAATTGCGGCGTTCAGTTCAATATCTCGTGGCCTGGAAAGGATACCCAGCCTATGAAAATAGTTGGGTCAAGGTGCGCGATTGTGCGAATTGCATGTCTCTGGTCAAAGCTTTCCATGCTTCCCACCCCAAGGCTCCCCATCCCCCTCAGAAAATCGCGACATTATGGCTATCAAGCTACCTAAAGCACACAAGAATGTGGCTCTGGCACAATTTCCTGGTGGGGGTGCCATTCCTTTAGAAAAAGGAAAGGGTAATGTGAGTCTTGGGGAACGTCCTTTGGCTCTCAATCGCTCCATCTTCCCATTCCCAAATAAGAAGATACCAAAGAGGATGGCGGTACCCCTCATCACTCAGGGCGACCTCGCTCACGTAGTAGATGAGCGATGGGTAACAGCTCGTCCACTTCAAATCCCACCCCCAATACCCACACTTACCTCAGCAGAACTGTTGCGGGGAATTAGTGAAATCTGCGCTGAGTTTATCAAATTGAAATCGATCAGATTTAATTTGGTTGGCAATCTGGCAGATGCGCAAAATATGAATGGCTGTAGAAGCACAAAGGATGAGATATTGGCTGGATCATCCAACAGTCCCAATTCAATTTCCAGACCAGTTGAACAAATATTGGGTGCTATCAATGTAAGTTTGAAGCCCTCAAATAGCAATTTGGATGCTGCACCTGATATGCCGCTCTAGACTGAACAAACAGTTAAATGACCGGGCGTGGGCAGGTTGGCTATCCAAACCCATTCCCAATCAAATGGACCCATCCCTATAAGGGATGGCCTTGGGGATTACCATCGACTATCAGGCCAAACGCCATCATGCTAATTGTCAGAAGCGTAGTTGAGCCCTGGTTTAGACGTTTGAGGTCAAACTGACAGAGACTCAGCCTGCCACCAAATTTTGCAATGTCAGTTTATAAATAATAAGCCCCCATTCCTGAACAATGTGCCGGTCAGGCTGAATTTGTTGGGCCCTGACCCCACCCTGTCACTACCCAATCAACCACTATTTAATCAGTTGCATGGCACTGAGAAAATTGTTGGTCAATTTTCTTACTTTCCTTTACCAATAAAATTTTACCAAAAGATATTTTTATTTTGTTTATTTTTCCCCCTTTGCCGCATCCCTGATGGCATTTATCTGGTGGTCCATCACCCCGCATTTCAGGTGGGCATTACCAATTATTTTGGTCACCATGGCTCCCTCTGTTACTGATTGGTCCAGCAAGTACTCCTTACCTTGCTGCTATGTCACCACTTTGTTGTATCACACTTCCTGGCTCCATATCAAGTCGCACAGTTGGCAATGCCCCTGGCATTCCAGCTTGCCTTTTTGGGTGTTCAAGCATCCTGACTGGCAGGCTGGTCTAAACTTCTTCTGCCGTTTCCATGAAAAAGCCTCAATGATTGAACAAATTCTACATTGATAGAGAATCAAGATTGACTAAGTGAAATATGTCAAATCTGTTGAGAAATACCAAGGGTTAAGGGTTGAGTGAGAGAGATAAGGAGAGAGTTTTTTTAGTAGAAAAAAAGAGAGAAAGAAAGAAGAAGTGAGTAGGAATAAGTAGAGAGCATAAGCAGAGAGAGTCTGCCGGTTAGATCATATTAAAATAAATAGTAGCGAAGCTGGGGCGATTGCCTCCTATTTTTATATAAGTTTATTATGTTTAATTGAGGGACCAACTATCTCCATATCATTTGGCCGTTGCTCAGTGAGCTAAAACCCTTTGCAACTCATTCAGCGGAAATAAGCCATATCTGTCAAAAAGTTTAGAGTGACTACAACGGGGTTGGCTCACCGCCTTGGTACCCACAGATTTGAGGACTATCTAGTCACTTATGTGCAACCATCTATTTGCCAGCTACTGTGTGTGCTGGCTCACCACAATATAGAAATTGGATATGTATTACAGTTTGCTTGAGCACAGCAAAACAATACTCGCCTCCTACTTGACTGCCTCAATTATTTGTTGTTGGAGGTACAAGGGGTGCTGGTACAGATGGACCATTGTGTTGGGGATGTCCGCCATCAATTAGAAATTTTGGTACCACAGTTAAATCTAGAATTACCCCAGGTAATAGGAGAACTGTTGGATTGGCATGGCCTATTGGCGGAGTGGATACAGAATGTAACAACAAATAGGAATAATACTGAGCGCTTTAAGATGATTCTAGCTGAATGGGCAGAGTTTCTCAAAGCCGTGATTGCTCAGCTTAAGGAAAAATGACACTGATGGAATGGCAAGTGGTGGATCAAGTCAGTTCCTTATCAGCTGAATTAAACCAACTTCATATCAAATGGAGTAACTAGCAAATGACATATAACACGCTTAACCTTTGGCTGAAATCTCTTAAATATCTCCAGCTAATCCATCAGGTTACACAACTGGAAGTTGTTAGCCAGGCTGAGCGCCATTGAGCCTTCCCTCTTCTGATCAGTGAGACAAGAGAGTATGCAGACATGCAAGGGCGCCTTGATACCCTATAACGGGCCAACAAGGAATTGGTATGGGAACAAATCTCCCTCCTTAACCAAACAAATGATGCTAATCAACAAGAGGATAACACTAGCCGGCAGCATGCACACATGCAAAACATAATTGAAGATGTCCTCTCACAACTACAAGCTGTAGAGTAGAAACTGAATGTTGAGCGGGAATTCCATCAGGAGTTGCAACATCAGTATATACACTGCAACAGAAACTCCAGGATGGATGGTGTAGATGACATTCAGTTAAAGCGGAGCAATTGATCAACAAACAATTTGTGGAGCATTCCAGAGCTGGAAGAAGTGGTGCAGTTAGTGGCAATTTGGGGGAAGAATGCTATGGATCAGCAAATGAATATCCCTCAGGCGTTGCTATTGACCCCTTGTGCAACTCTACTTCTTCTGAGTCTTTTTCAACGGATTCAAGTCCATCCAGCCAACCGTAAAGTAATGCACAAAGGGGTGGTTCCCATAGTCACTCCAGAACCAATTCGCCTGCTCCTTGTGACAGGAACCTGAACAGGGTGAAGTTGTTAAAATTAAAAAATTACTCCTTTCAGTCATGATAAAAATCTAAACAGTTACTTTAAGCGTTTCAAATTTGCCGTGGAAGGGGCTTCTGATTAATGGAAAGCAAAACTGTTGCTGTCCGCTCTAGATGTGGAAAGCGCTGATCAAGTTACCTGCTATCTTCCAAATAGATTGGTATCCTATAAAGAAGTTAAAGCAATTGTCCTCTGGCTGTTTGGGGCGCTACCAAGATGTCCCAAAGGAAAGCCAACTTTATGACTATAAAGTTTCACCAAAATGAGACTGTTAATTCTTTAAATCTAGGCTCAATTCCGCTGAGTCAGTTTGCACATAGTATTAGCCAGTGAGCAACAGAATTGTGTGATTTGAGGATCGCCAACTTCTTAATAAAACTTGATAAAATATGTATGGAGCCATTGCCATTATTTTGACCTTTATTTTAATATAAATCGTAGACTTATCTGCACTCACATATCACCCAAAAAAAGACTACCCTTTAATCTTTTGTGTGACTCTTTATATCTCAGTTCCCCAAGCCAGATGCATCCTTGGCTTGGTAATCTTCTATTTTTCTTCCCTTTTCAAATTACTCTTGTTCATATCAAATCACAGCATAAACCCTCTCAATTTGCTGAATAGTCATCATTTTGCTCAATTATAATTCATATATCCTTTTTATAAATCTCGAGACTCATCTCAATTCCTCTCCAATCCGCCAATATAGGTAGCATATTGTCCAGTCATATCAACTCCCTGACATTACCCCCCCCCCCTTGACTGAATGATATTCTCTTACTTTTATATGCTTGAAGGAACTTTGCGTGAACTCAGTTGATAATCCAACCCCCCACAGGTTCCTTGATAGTGTATACATCCATGCCAGTCTTCTCAATAATCTCGAATGGGCTGGCCCAAATGTTGGAGAGCTTGTTTTTCCGCCCAAATCTGTGATGGTCGTGGAATAAAACATGGTCCCCCACAGCAAACAGCGGAAGTCCGCTCCGTCACTTCTGATCAGCTGCCTGATCACAAATCTTCTTGGCCAAACTGGTGGAGTAGGCTTCCATTTGCAGCTTGATTAATGTATCCATAAGTGTCTTCAAATATCGCTGAGGATTCACATTACCAGTGTCCTCTACACATGAATATAGTAAGGCAGGCAGAGCTAGATGTTGACCATACAGCAGTTGAAATGGGCTCTTACTAGTGGCCAAATGATAGCTGATATTATAAGCGAACACAGCAGTAGGTATAAAGTCACTCCATTCTGAGGGCCAATACATTAACAATTTGCAGAATATGTTCACTAGGGTTCCGTTACTTGCTCCACCATCCCATCTGATTCTGGATGATAGGGGGTGGTCAAAACCCCGCGGATCACCATTAACTCATTCAACTTTGGCAAAATATGTAAAGTGAAGTTGGTTCCATTATCTATCAGAATAAACTGTGGGCAGCCATGTCGCTGTATCACACACTCCATAATAAACTTGGCAGTGGTGACCACACCCAAGTCACTAATAGCCTTGGCCTCCACCCATTGGGTCAAATGATCAACGGTAATGATTATATACTTAGATCGATTAGAGTTAGCTGGCAGAGGTCCCACTACATCAATGGAAATGGTGTTCCAGGCGAACCAGGGCTTAACCAGCTGGTATGTGGTCTTCTTGTGGAATAGCATTTCCATTTGACACTGATGGCAACAACTAAATGTTTCTAATACGTCATAATGCATGCTCTCCCAGTAGTATCAGGGTCGAAAAAACTCCATTATTTTCTGCAATCCTTCATGTCCTACAGCCCAATGAGCATTCATAATAGTCGTGGATCTGGCTGAAGGTTTAGGGAAACTCATCGTTGAGTCTCCGATCCAATTATATAGTTCCCCCTCATATAGAAAAGTATCTTCCCTGAGCCTTTCTAAGACCTTGATCGCCTGTGGCGGCTCATCCTGGTATTTGTTCGCCACCATCTTCTCATACATTAAGTCAGCTAGATCCACCGCAATAGCAACTGAGGCAACTAAGAAAGACAATCTGCGTTTTGATGTTTTTCTCCTGGTCAATGTAAAATCTCAAAATCATATGTTTGAAGCTTCAGAGCCCAATGTGAGAGCCATCCTTCTGGTTCACAAGATTCTGTAGCCAGTTCAAGGAACCGTGATTCATCACTACTTGGAATCTTACCCTATGCAAATATACCCAAAACTGTTTGTAAGCGTAGACCACCGTTAAACACTCCCACTCAGTTATGGTGTAGTTTTGTTTGTGGCAGTTCAAGCTTTGACTACAGAATGTGACAGGATGTTCCACATTGTCATCGTCCTTCTGGGATAATATTGCCCCTATAGCAACGAGGATGCACCTGTTTATACTATGAACCGTTTGTCAAAGTTGGGGTATTGCAAAATGGGTGCTCATGCTAATGCAGTTTGCAACACATCAAAAGCGTTCTGGCATCATTTCATCCAATCAAAAGAAGCATTTCTCTTTACCAACTCGAAAAGCAGGGCCCTGATGCAGCTGAAATTGGGAATGAACCGTTGGTAATACCTAACCATCCCCAGAAACACCTGAATGTCCCACTTATTCCCTGGGCAAATCATCTTGCTTATTGCTTCCACCTTAGCCAGCTGCAGTTTAGCCCATTTGAATTCCATGACAAACCTGAGTTATTCAAATTGTTCTTTAAAGAAATGGAACTTCCTAGGCTTAATTTTGATATTAGTGGCAGCGAGGCACTGAAACACTTGTTCTAAGTGGGCCAGGTGCTCTGTAAACGTCCACAAGGACACATTGATGTTATCAAGGTAAACTAAGGCGCTGGACAGCTTTAATTTAACTAAAATCTCATCCATGGCACACTGGAATGTAGCTGGAGCATTACACAATCCTTGCGGCATGCAAGTTGGCTGGAACAACCCTCTTGAGGTGATGATCACACATTTTTCCCGTCCTGCTAATGGCAATTTAATATGCCAGTACCATGAGATTAGATCCATGGCGGAAAAATAGTTCAACCCACCCAATTGGTCTAATGCATTGTCAGACCACAGAATAGGGTAGGAATCCTTCTTCGTTATTGTATTGAGTTTATAATATTCAATACTCACTTGATTCAAGCCATCCTTTTTCTTTACGATGAGCACAGGTGATGCCCACAGACTGTTTGATGGCTCTAGCATTCCTTGCACAATAAGTATATCCACTTCATCGGAGACAACCTCTTCCACTGCTTTTGAACATCTAATAGGTCGCAATCAAATGGGAGGTGATCCCCCATATCTATCCAATGTACCACCCCTTGAGCGCACCCCAAATGATGATTTTCATGTGCAAAAATATCCCGATACTTTTAAAATAATGCCACAGCCTTATCTTGCTCTTCCAGCAATAATCCCATAAGCGCTTCCCGTGGAACCACAGTCAATACACTGAATGAAGTTTTTGCTGGTAGTCCGAGATCCTCCCATGAGCTAAAGCCATGAATATGGCGGACTTCCTCTATAGAAACTAAGTGTAGGTAAGCCACCACTTGGTGCCACCAGATCGTTATTGCCTTCTTCTGTAAGTTCGCTAGAAGCACTTTAACCTCCTCATGCCCTGGTGGCAGTAACCTTGGAGCCACATGTGGTTCAATCTGCAAGTGCAGGTGAGGCGTCATAATTTCTCCATAAAGCCCCTTAGGGACATCGATTTCAAGCCCAGTCCCTACTATACTCTGGTGTCCAGACGGTAGGCTCAAAAAGCTTGTTGCCCAAAGTAGGATCCATTTGCACTCATATATCTGGCTGGGGAGGATCCTGGTCCACCAGCTCAGTCATTGATAAATGACTAGGAATCACTCTGTCGCTGTATGCAAGATTGATCTGGCTGGAGTGGACTAGATCTGTTGGGATCCCACAAGTGGAAAAATACATGGGAATCTGTTGGCCTAAATAGTAAGAGTTTCCTCCGTCAAATTTTATCATAACGCCAAATTTCCTCATAAAAGCTGCGCCGATTAACATATGATAGTTGTTATTTGCCAAAACCACTGCTGGAGTGGAAGCCTGGACTGACCCAAATCGTAAAGGCAACGCGCTATATGCTCCTTCAGACACAGTGCTGTGTTTTCCCGCAGTCCCATATATTACTCAATGGTCCACATCCAGTTTTAACATAAGTTTAGCCACCAGCCTGGTAAAGACTATGTTCACCGGTGCTCCCATGTCTATGATAGAATGGATTTTTGTGTTTCGAACAAAAGTGTTGCAGTAAGTACATTCCAAGTAAGAAGAACCATCAGTGTTTATTCCTTGTACGTTCAAGGGCTTTGTGTTACTCAAAAAGGAGGAAATGCCCTTGCTGACCTGAGGATACTCAATAGTAATTTTCTCCACTGGAATGGCTATGTTAACCCCTACTAAAGAGGTGACATTTGTCAAAAGATCTGCATTGCCGGTGACAGTCTGTTCCAGGATCTGCCACGCATATGGCTTCTGCACGTCTTGTCAGAACTTGGCCAATGGGGTGAACTTTTACCCTCAGAAGTGGAAGCAGGATTGTCCAATGAAAGCTGCTGGTAAAACATCATCCAATGGAGGTTCAAATTTTATCCAAAAAGACGTTTGGGAATTGTTAAAGACAAGTGAATTGGCTCAGAGGAGGTAGAGCGTCCCATCTCTACTCTGCTTGAGCTTTTCTCTGCTCGACTTTCTCAGTTGGCATTGCATACACTTGTGGTTTGGCAGGGCAATTGCCCACATAATGCCCTCTTCATCCGCACTGAAAGCAAGTGTTCATAAAAGATTCACATATATAGTTTATGGCAGAAGGATCAGGTTAGAAGTTGCCAGTATGGTTCCAAGGTCACGGACAAACTGTTGAAGCATACATGGGCTGAAAAGGGTCCACTGACTTGTATGAGGGACAAATATGTTCCAGCGGCTGATAACCCAGTCACTGCGGTATATATCCCGGAGGGGTTGGAGCGGGTGCAGCAGAAATTTTCCAGGCTACGTTGGGGGCGCTGATCATGGAGGAGAGTTTATGTAAGGTATTCACAATTTGAATAAGTCCAGTATCTGTATCCAGCATGTGAAACATAGCGTTATATAGTTCCTGATGTGGTTTAACAGCTGCTGTCATTGCTATACCAACATCCTTAGTGGATAAAATTTTAGCTCCAAGTAGGACGTGTGCTTCCGCTGAAAACCACCCAGCGAATTCTAACAGGGTCTTGTCTCAGTAAAACTGTATAGTCATAAAGTTGGCTTTCCGTTGAGCCATCTTGGTAGCGCCCCCAAACAGCCAGATAACAATTGCTTTAACTTGTTCGTAGGATACTGAGCTATTTAGAAGATAGCAGGTAACTTGATCTGCGCTTTCCATGTCTAAAGCAGACAGCAACGGTTTCACTTTTTGTCAATCAGTAGCCCCTTCCACAACAAATTCAAAACGCTTAAAGTAACTGTGTAGATTTCCATCATGACTTAAAGGAGTAATTTTCAATTCAAACAACTTCGCCTTGCTCCAGGTTCCTGCCACAAGGAGAAGGCGAATTGGTTTTGGAGCAACTACAGGAACCATCCCTTTGTGCGTTATCATATAGCTGGCCGGATGGACTTGAATCCATCAAAAAGGACTTGGATGAAGTGGTGTCTCACAGGGGGTCCATTATACCGCCTGAGGGATATTTGTTTGCTGATCCATAGCATTCTTCCCCCAAATCTCCACTAACTGCCCCATTCCCCCAGCTCTGGCACACCCCATGAACTGTTCGTTGATCAACTGCTCCACTTTCACCAAATAGCTTTTCACCATCTATCCTGAAATTCCTGTTACAGCATCTCATGATGATGTTGCAACTCCCGGCAGAATTCCCTATCAATGTTCAGTTTTTGTTCCACAGCTTGTAATCGTGAAAGAACTTCTTTTATTATGTTCTGCAAATGTGTTTGCCGCCAGCTAGCGTTATTTGCCTGTTGATTGTCGTCATTTATTTGGTTAATGAGGGAGGCTTGTCCCATACCAATTCCTTGTTGGCCCGTTGAAGGGTATCAAGGTGCCCTTGAATGGCCGCATACTCTCTTGTCTCACCAATTGGAAGAGGGAAGGCTTGTAGGCGCTCAGCCTGACTAACAACTTCAAGTTGTGTAGCCTGATGAATAAGCTGGAGATATTCGGAAGATGTTGACCAAAGGACAAGCGTGTTATATGTCATTTGCTGGGTACCCCATTTGATGAAAAGTTAGGTTAATTCAACTGATAGAGAGCTGACTCAGCCCGCCACTTGCCATTCCATCAGGGTCATTTATTCCTTGTGCTGGGCAATCACAGCTTTGAGAGCTTCCGCCCATTCAGTTAGCTCTGTCATAAAGCGCTCAGTATTATTCCCCAATGTCATGACGTCCTAAAAACATTCCACCAATAGGCCCTGCTGCTCCAGTAGTTCTCTTATTAATCGAGGTAATTCTAAATTTAACTGTGGTACTAGAATGTTTAATCGTCGGCGGACATCCCCAACATGATGATCCATTTGTGCCAACGCCCCTTGTCCTTCTGAAAACAAATGATCGAGGTGGTCAAGCAGAAGGCGAGTTTCATGCTGCTGTGCTTGCGTAAACCATAAAAATCTCAAATTTTAATATTATAGTGACCCAACACATGTAGTAGCTGGCGAATATAAGGTTGCACATAAGTGACTAGATATTCCTTGATTCCGTGGGTACTGAGGCGGTGAGCCAACCCTGATGTAGTCACATCCAAATAAGACATGTACAGAGCGTAGTAATTTTCTTGGTTGCATTTGTTATAGAATAAGCTCAGGGCGTTTTACCCAGTATCATCTTTGTATAGGTGATATCTGTGCAACAGCCACACCATAATATTCCTCAGTTGTTTAGGAGTCACATTTGTGGAGTGTCCTTGTTGGTTGGTCATCAGCTCAGGGCAATTTCCCAATTGCAGATTGATCATAGCTTCATCATCCCCCAGCTTGGTCACAGTAAATAATGTTGGTTTGTGATTAGGTGCCTCCTAGGTTTCTTCAGCATACCATGCCAGAATCCAATCAAATTATTTCAGAACAAATGAGGACTCGTCATTGTGTTTTTTTATTGCTGAAAAGCTACAGTTGCCTAGTGGCCCCTGTAGTGAGCACCGCTGTTAATTCTTGGCGTCTAGGCTCAATTCCATGAGCTGGTTTGCACAGGGTATTAGCCACTGAGCAACCAAATTGGATGATATGAGGATCGCTGACTTCTTAATATAACTTGATAAAATATGTATGGAGCTATCGCCCCTTATTTCAACCTTTATTTTAATATAAATCACAGACTTATCTGCACTCACATATCACCTGTAAAAATACTGCCCCTTTAATCTTCCATTTGACTCTTTATATCTCAATTCCCCAGGCCGTATGCATCCTCAGCTTGGTAATCATCTATTCTTCTTCCCTTTTTGAATTACTCTCATTTGTATCAAATCTTAGCATAAATCCTCTTGATTTTCTGAATGGTCATTATTTTGCTTGATTATAATTCATATACTTTTTTTATAAATCTTGAGACTCATCTTGATTCCTCTCCAATCCGCTGATATGGGTAGCATATTGTCCAGTCATATCAACTCCATGACAGAGACCATGTTAGAATTTGCTGAATGTTTATCAGCGGAAGCACATGTACTACTTGGAGCTAATATTTATCTGCTGAGGATGTCAGTATAGCAATGACGGTGGCCATCAAACCATATTAGGAACTATATAATACTATATCTCATGTTTTGGGTGGATAGGCTGGACTTATCTGAATTGTGAACATCTTATGACAACTCTCTACCACAATCAGTGACCCCATTGTAGCCCAAAAAACCTCTACTGTCTCCTCTCCAAGCTCTTCAGGATATGGGCTGCAGTGACTGGGTTATCAGCCGTTGGAACAAATTCATCCCTCATACAAATCAGCAGACCCCTTTTAGCCTATGTACGCTCCAACAGTTCGTCCATGACCCTGGAACCATACCATCAACTTCCAAACTGGTCCTTCTGGCACAAGATATATACATGAACCTTCTATGAATAATTGCTTCCAGTGCAGATGAAGAGGGCATTATGCAGGTAATTACCCTAGCAAACCACAAGTGTATGCAATGACAACTGAAATTGAGCAGGTAAAAGCTCAAGCAGAATAGAGACGGACGCTCTACCTCTGCTAAGTCCAATTCACTTGTCCCTAACAATTCCCAAGCATCTTTTTGGGTAGGATTTGGACCTCAATCAGATGATTTGTTATACCAACAGCTTCCATCAGATACCCCTGCTTCCATCCTAAAGAGTAAAAATTCACCTCCAAACCCCAAGTTCCGCCAGGACGTGCAGAAGCCATATGTATGGCAGATCCTGGAACAGACTGGCACCAGCAACGCGGATCCTTTGATGGACGTCGCCTCTTTAGTAGGGGTTAACATAGCCATTCCAGTGGAGAAAATTACTAGTGAGTATCCTCAGGTCAGCAAGGTCATTTCCTCCTTTTTGAGTAACACAAAGCCCTTGGACATACATGTAATAAACACTGATGGTTCTTCTTACTTGTAATGCACTTACTGCAACACTTTCGTTCAAAACACAAAAATCTGTGCTACCATAGACATGGGAGCCCCTGTGAACATAGTATCTACTCAGTTGGTGGCTAAACTTCTGTTGAAACTGGATGTGGACCATCAGGTAGTATATGGAACCACGGGGATGCATAGCACTGTGTCTGAAGGAGATATAGCGCGTTGCCTTTACGATTTGGGTCAGTCCAGGCTTCCACTCCAGTGTTGGTTTTGCCAAATAACTATGACACGTTAATCAGCGCGGCATTTATGAGGAAATTAGGTGTTGTGATAAATATGACGGAGGAGACTCAAACTATTTTAGGCCAACAGATCCCTGTTTATTTTACTTCTTGTGGAATCCCAACAGATCCATTCTGCTCTAGTCAAATCAATCTAGTGTACAGCGAAGGAGTGATTACTGTTCATTATTGATGAATGAAGTGGCAGACCAGGGCCCCCAAACAGATTTATGATTACAAAGGGATCTCACTTTGGGCAGCGAGTGCTTTGAGCCTACTGTCTGGACACCAGTGCATAGTACGGACTGAGCTTGAAATCAATGTCCCTAAAGGGCTTTATGGAGAAATTATGGCGCCTCACCAGCACTCATTTATGAACCACATTTGGCTCCAGGGTTACTGATACCTGAGAATGGGGAGGTGAAAGTGCTGACAAACTTACAGAAAGAGACAATGATGATCCAGCGGCACCAAGTGGTGGCTTACCTACACTTAGTTCCTATAAAGGAAGTTCGCCGTATTCAATTTTGGCTCATGGGAGGATCTTGGACTACCGGCAAGCTCATCATTTGGCATATTGACCATGGTTCTGTGGGAAGCACTTATGGGGTTATTGGTGGAACAGCAAGATTTGGCTATGGCATTATTTGAAAAGTATTGAGATATTTTTGCACATGAAAATCATGATTTGGGGTGCACTCAAGGGGTGGTATATCAAATAGATATAGGGGGATCACCATTCATTCAATTGCAACCTAATAGATGATCAAAAGAAGTGGAAGAGGTTGTCTTTGATGAGTTGGATAAACTATCATGCAAGGGATTCTAGATCCATCAAACAGTCCGTGTGCCTCACCTGTGCTCATTATAAAGAAAAAGAGATGGCTTGAATTGAGTGGTTATTGACTATTATAAACTCGATAACTTAACGAAGAAGTATTCTTAACCTCTTCTGCGGTCTGACAATGCGTTAGACCAATTGGATGGGGCGAATTATTTTTCTGCCATGAATCTAATCTTGGGGTACTCACAGATTGAATTGCCATTAGTAGAATGGGAGAAATGCGCTATTATCACTTTGAGAGGGTTATTCCAGCTGACTTCATGCCCCAAGGGTTGTGCAACGCCTCAGCTACGTTCCAGCGTTCCATGGATACAATTTAAGGTGAGTTAAAGCTGTCCTGCATCTTAGTTTACCTTGACAACATCAATGTGTTCTCACAGATGTTTACAGAGCACTTTACACACTTTGAACAAGTGTTTCACCGCCTCGCTGCCACTAATATCAAAATTAAGCCTAGGAAATTCCATTTCTTTAAAGAACAATTGGAATAGCTCAGGTTTGTCATGGATTTAAATGGGCTTAAACTGCAGCCGGCTAAGGTGGAAGTGATAAGCAAGATGACTCGCCCAGGTAATAAGCAGGACATATAAGTGTTTCTGGTGATGGTCAGGTATTACTGACGGTTCATTCCCAATTTCAGTTGCATCAGGGCCATGCTTTTCGAGTTGGTAAAGATAAATGCTTCTTTTGATTGGATTAAATGATGCCAGAACGCTTTTAATGCGTTGCAAACTGCATTAGCAAGCACACCCATTTTGCAATATCCCAACTTTGAAAAACAGTTTATAGTGCAAATGGATACATCCCTCTCCACTATAGGGGAAGTATTATCCCAGAAGGACAATGACGGCGTGGAGCATCCTGTCGCATTCTGTAGTCAAAGCTTGAACTGTCATAAAAGAAACTACACCTTGACCGAGTGGGAGTGTTTAGTGCTGATCTACGCTTACAAACAGTTTCAGGTATATCTACATGGGGTAAGATTCCAAGTATTGACGGAACATGCTTTCTTGTGCTGGCTACAGAATCTGCATGAACCAGAAGGACGGCTCACACGTTGGGCTCTGAAGCTCCAGGCATATGATTTTGAGTATATACACCGTCCAGTAGCAAAACATCAAAATGAGGATTGTCTTTCTTGGCTTTCAACGGTCACTATCACAGCAGATTTAGCCAACATAATGTATGAGAAGATGGTGGAAAATAAATGCCAGGATGAGCCGCCACAGGTGATCAAGGTCTTAGACAGGCTCAGGGAAAATACTTTTCTATATGAGGGGGAACTATGTAAGTTGATCATAGACTCGACGCTGAGTTCCCATAAACCTTCAGCCAGATCCGCGACTATTATGGATGCTCATTGGGCTGTAGGCATGGAGGATTGCGGAAAATACTGGAGTTTTTGTGACCCTGATTCTACTAGGAGAGCATGCATTATGACGTATTGGAAACGATTAGTTGTTGCCATCAGCGTCAAATGGAAATGTTGTTTCACAAGAAGACTACATACCAGCTGGTTAAGCCCTGGTTCGCCTGGAACACCATTTCCATTGATGTAGAGGGACCTCTGCCAACTAGCTCCAATCGATCTAAGTATATAATTATTACCATTGATCATTTGACCCAACGGGTGGAGGCCAGGGCTATTAATGACTTAGGCGCGGTTACCATTGCCAAGTTTATTATGGAGTGTGTTATACGGCGACATGGCTGCCCACAGTTTATTCTGACGGATAGTGGAACCAACTTCGCTTCACATATTTTGCTAAAGTTGATTGAGTTAATGGCAATTCGCGGGGTTTTGACCACCCCAATCATCTGGAATCAAATGGAATGGTGGAGTGTGTCAATGGTGCTTGAACATAATCTGTAAATTGGTAAAAAATTGACCCCTGGAATGTAGTGCCCTTCTGCCTACAACTGTGTTTGCATATAATATCAGCTATCATTTGTCCACCGGTAAGAGCTCATTCCAACTGCTGTATGGTTGACATCTGGCTCTGCCTGCCTTGCTTTACTCATGTGTAGAGGACACCGATGGTGTGAACCCTCAGCAATATTTGAGGACTCTTATGGAAACGTTGATCAAGCTACAAATGGAAGCCTACTCCACCAGTTTGGCTATGAAGATTCATGATCAGGCAGACGATCAGATAAAATGGAGTGGGATTCCACTGTTCGCTGTAGGGGATCATGTTTTATTCCACGACCAGCACAGATTTGGGAAGAAAAACAAGCTCACCAACATCTGGGCTGGGCCATTTGAGATAATTGAGAAGACTGGCATGGATGTCTACACTATCAAGAAACCTGCGGGAGGTTGGATTATCAACTGAGTTCATGAGAAGTTCCTTCAAGCATATAAAAGTAAGAGCATATCATTAATTCAAAGGGGGTAATGTCAGGAAGTTGATATGACTGTACAATATGCTACCCATACCAGCAGATCAGAGGGGGAATCAAGACAAGTCTCAAGATTTACAGGAAAGATATATGAATTAATTCAATTTAAAAGGATGACCATTCAGCGAATCAAGGGGAATTACGCTGAGATTCAATATTAACGAGAGCTTCTAGAAAAGGGAAGATGATTAGAAGACTACCAAGCTGAGGATGCATCCAGCTTGGGGAACTGAGATATAAAGAGTCACATGGAGGATTGAGGAGGAGGCCTTTTCGTGATTAGGTGGTTGCAGATAAGTCTTCTATTTGTATTATATAATAAAGGTTGAAATAAGGGGTGATAACTCCATATATAGTTTATTGAGTTTTATTAAAATTGGCGATCTTCATATCATCTGATTTGGTTGATCAGTGGCTAATACTCTGTGCAAACTGACTTGGCGGAATCAAGCCTATATGCTGAGAATTAACAATCTGCATTGGTTTATAGAGAATAGTGCTGAGTTGGAAATTGTGCTGCATAATGTGCATTTAGGTACATTTTGAGGCCTAGGGCCTTAAATGAGTTGGGGATGGGTTTTTAAATGATCAACTTTCTCTAAATAATCCCAGAGATTTTGGTTGAAAATGATAGGTCAATTGGCATATGGATGGGCTGGGTTGTGTGGCTGGGTGGATTTTTTTTGAATTTATTGGGGTCCATGCTGGCTCCTGATTAGTTGGAGTGAAAGTGGGGGTTTGACATGTAAGCTCCTTATTGGCTGAATCAGTGGTAGTTGCATCTACCATTTTGGGTGGAGGGATAGAGAGAATTGTGCCCCATTTTAAAAAAGATTTTATATCAGCAATGGGAGCATCATGAAGGGAGTCAGGCGTGTGGGCTCCAGCTTGGGCTATGGTGGGGCATTACCACTTCAAGTGGTCCAGGTTGAAACAAATGGGGAAGATTGTGCGCCTTTTTTCTACATTGGCCCAGAAAAGGTGGTCAGGGGCAGAGGGGACAACAGTGGTAGAAGGAATTGAAATGGTGATTTTACTTGATATTGGGCATATAGTTGCAAAGGTGCAGGGCCTGCAAGTCACTTGGCTCCATTGGGGGTTACAAATTGTAGAATGGGGTCAGCACTATATATTGACAACCCAGCTATTAGTTCATTGTATAAAGTCTCAGGGGGAGGTGGGTGAGTAGTCCTGCAAATTGAACCCCAAGGGTGGTGTCATCAGGCAACCAGGTGTAAGTGGTTGGGATTAGGGTTCCCTGGAACACCAGGGGAATGTTGGCTGTGATTGCAGCATCAGCTTCATAGGTGAAGCTGAGGTCAAAGTACCCCTTGTAGGGGCTGAAGTCAATAAATCCTGCAGGCTGCATAAGTGCTTGTGCTAATTCTATTATTTGTTTGTCATTGTAGGGAAACAAGTTGCCATATTCAACCCAGAGGCCAAATTGCATCTTTCTTTGGAAAGCAATGGGGCTATGAGGCACCACTTGGGAATGTGCAAGATGGAGGGCGAGATCCTTGGGGGGACATATTGACCTGACACATTGGGGGGCAGGTTGACCTAATTCAAAAGCGTTTTCCTGTTAGGAGGAAGATGCTAGGGGGTTTTTTCGCTGCCCCATTTTTGGAGCAGTGGTCAGTAGGGCTGAGGACATTAGGGTTTTGTTGTTTGTCAGTTGTTCAGAGCTGTTTAGTTATGCTGTAATAACTGAATTTGTTCAAAAGTGGTATTAAGCAGAAAGATATAAATTTGGTGATTTTTGCATTCATTAAAACTATGAATAATTACATTGATGAATCCCCCTTGGGTTGGGACCATCTAGTACTAAAAAAAACTATGATTAATTGATAATAAAATGGTAAACATTTTTAAAACATTAAATGTTTTCAATAACGGTGTATTCCTGCTCCACTTTGGGTCAGGTTTTGATTGAAACAGGTTTAAAACCAGCACAGGCTAAATAAAACTCTGCATGTAATATTTTTCCCAATGTTGGCCCAACTCATTTACTTTTAAAATGCTTTTATAACATTTTATTTTTGAAAAATTCATACTTTTCATAATTTTTAATGGATTATTGTATTGTCATCAAAGATATATAATTTGTGCCAAATTTAAAAGCTCTAACTAGTCTAGAAGGTAGTTAAAAATCAATTTTAAGATTCCACTACAGACAGATAGATAGTCAAACAGACATCACACCAAGTAGAGTAATAATGTTTTAATAAGATATGAAATGGCCTTTAATGGATAAGAAAATCAATGAAAAATATATAAATTGGCCTATAATGGATGAAAAAATCTTGAAAGATTTATGAATTGACCTTTAATGGATCAAATTGGTCTGAAAGCCCTAAAATCTTTGTGTAACAGATGGGGCTCCCAAGGCTCATACTGCAATTGGCCATGGGCTCAATCCCCTGGATGGGGGTCATTCCCACAAGGGAAAGGGCAATAGCATACCAAACCCCCGAAACTTCTATCCAGGCGTGTGGCCTTGCTGGGAACACCAGGATGAGGTGTGGTGAACTGGCCACTGTCACCTCAGGGATACTCTAGCAACCACTATCCCAAAGGAATAGCACAGTCTGAGGTGTGGCAGACAATGATGTCCTGCTGGCCTCTGGTCACCCGCACTGCAGTTTTTGACAAGCTCAGCCAACCTCCACTGGGCTGGGGATTATACTCTGCCAGGTCATCACCACCCCAAAGGATCTCAAGACGTCCATCTCCTTCATCACTTCAGATTTCACCACCATTTGCGCCAAAACAACCTACCAATTAAATTAAATTAAATTAAATTAAATAAAATACTAAACTATAATAAACGTAACAGGTCTATCAAAAAGCAGCCTTTAATGGGGTGAACTCAAAGTTCATATTATAATTGCAAAGTGAGGCCCATCAGTGGAAACCTTGCTTTGAAATATTACCTAAAAATTGATAAATGCATTGTAAGTCATGAGGTGCATAAAAGCCACCAGAATTAACAGCATCCTGGCAACTTATTCATAAATGGGGAAACCTCAAAAAGGACAACCACTTAAATATTTATTTAGATAGTTATCCCACTAATGATCTGATTAGGAAAACCTCATTGAAATAACGGACTTTGACCAAAGAAATACCAAAATTTCATAATTTTCAAACTTATAAGTTTAATGTATGATCATTGACCGTTACATCACCCCCATGAAATGAGAATAATGGTGGATCCAAACCCAGATTGTCAAGGCAGGCTTGCAGCAACCAACAACTTTTTTAAAAGGGGAACTTTTTCTGCAGGCAGCCTGAGGAAGTCAGATGGAAGTCCAGAGCCCCCAGATTAAATCAATGGGTTCACTGGAGGTCTCCTGATAGGCACAAGAAGCCATCGACCGCCAGCAGTCCAGCCCACCCCCAAGCTCCCCATCCCTGCATTAGAAGGCCCCACAAACCCAACAAAAAGGATTGATGGCCCATGGCAATGCTTCAGACATTGACCTCAGCCATCTTGCGGGCTGGCTGGAACTACAGCTCACTAAGGTAAGATTGACTTTGGAATAATGTAACAGATGGGTTTTACAAGGCCCAGCCCGCCACTGGCCATTAACCCAAGCCCCTGGATGGGGGTCACTTCATGAGGCAAAAGAGCAATAGCCATACCAAACATTTAAGACTCCTATCTGGGTGTGTGGCCTCACTGTGGGTGAGGTTCAGAAAACTGGCCACTGTCACCTCAGGGCCACTTTGGAAACTGCCATCCCAAAGGGATGGGCGCAGGCCAAGATGCATTGTAAAACAATGTCCTGCCAGCCTCTGGTCACCCACGCTACAGCTTTTGAAAAGCTTCCCCAGCCAACCTCCACAGGGCCAAAGTATTTCACTCCTCCAGGGCACAGTCACCCCAAAGGATCTCAGGATGTCCACCCCTTCCTCACTTCCTATTTCACTGCTATTCACTTTAAACCAACCTGTGAACGAATTATGCACAAAAATAAATTACAATGATCATAACAGTCAAGAAAATAGCATCCTTTATTGAGGTGAACTTGGAAGTTTGGGATAGAATCTTAAAGTGAGGTCCATCATTGGCAATCTCACTCTGAAATATTACCTAAAAAAGGCTAAATGCATTCTAAGACATTTGGTGCATAAAAGCCTTCAGAATTAACAGCATCCTGGCAACTTATCAGTGAATGGGGAAACCTCAAAAAGAACAACCACTTAAATATTTATCTAGATAGTTATCCTGCTTACTGACCTGATTATAAGAAAACCTCATCAGAATAATGGAATTGCAACCAATGACATACCTAAATCACATAGTTCCCAACCTTTTGAGATTCATGTATAATCATTGACCGTTACACTTTGTGGTAACTATCAATTTATTATAAAGCTAATGCCACATCCATATTAAGTATATGTCTATATCATATATTATTTCTGTTATCAACATCCCTTCTTCTCAACTAATAGAACGCCTACAGCAATGAATAAGGATCAGTGGATAAGTTTTATACTATTTCTGACATAGCTTACTCAGTTTGTGCTAAAACATGTTATTTGTTTGAAATTTAAGTTAAAAACAAATCAGTACACTTCCATACTTTTGATTCCAGCAGTGTTTGTTATTTAATAAATACAAGATAATTGCATTATAACATAATTTTTGTATACAAAGAGGTATTGTTAATTGTAAATATGTCTAAGTTATTAAACTATGCTATTTTGTGTATACACTTCACTGAGTATTTAATCTCAAAAACCAAACAAAAAACTAAATTACTTGGTGGGTTCATTGTGAGAAAGTTTTGCACAGGTTAATTGGTTTTGAGCTATTAAGATAAAAAGTATGAAGCAATAGTTCTATCATTCATGTTTCCTCAATATAAAATCAAGATAGATTATTAACAACTTTTTAAAAATATATAACAGCATAATTATATGAACTGTTTATATGTTTAATAAAAATATTATGTAGATTAATTACATATGGTATAAAGTTATTCAACAATAATATAAATTAATAAAAATACTGATACTATATCAATGATACTTAATACAATTCTCATATAAGTAATAATGTGCTAATCCACAGGTACAGATTATGAGTTTTTTATATGAAACTTTGGTATTCCTCAACCTATCATTACCAAATAAAGTATATTAGCTTCCGTTAGGCACCTGCTATAATCAGGTACTTATATGGTGTAAACTCTGAAAGATAATAAAACATTTAAGCTTCTTTTTTACTATCAAATATAAAAGTAAAAAGTAATTATTCTTATGCTGACCCTCTGATAAGTTGAGGTTTTTATAGTATTTTAGAACAAATAGAAAAACGTAAAAATTTATAAAATGTTAGTCATATTTCCTCTAAAGTATCTGATTTTATTTCAAATCCTTAGTAGTAAAGCTTCTTCATTATACTGCTACGTTTATGTAAATTAATATTAAAATCAGTTTAGAAATTCTGAGATTATCATGACAAATTTAGATCCCCTAAGGATTCATATATAAATAGTTGTTTAGTTATATAGATAAATGGTTAATGAATTGACACCATGATTTTAATTTGGTAAAGACAGTGTTTGAGTGCAAGTTGGTTTTGATTTTTAGTTATTACTTGTTATAAAAAAGATCTTAATATTTAGCCTCCATCATAGCATGCATTTGAATCAAGGCGTGTCATATTATTATTATAAAAAGAGCTATTAAAATAACTTTATCTATTTTCTCACATGTTGTTACCAAAGAGAATGGATAACCTTCCTCTAATTAACTGCTATGAACATGCAAAGTTACACAAAAATTGTTTAATTGTTTCTGAGATTACTAAAGATGACTTAGATCTACTTAGAGTTTTATTTATATAGACTAGCAGGTGCCTGCATCTTTACATGCATATATTTGTAGATGGTTATGTGGTAAATATAAAGTTGGTATAAAAATACTATATTTTTCTTTATTGTAGGAAATTAAAAAACTGTAAATCAATAATTTTTTATTCAAGTTTCCTCAAATTGTAAAATAAAAATTTTAAATTTTAGTAGATATCTATAACTTTACAGTAGCAAATTCAGATAAAATGCTTAACTATATGATTTAATATACAAAGTATACACATAAGTATAATGATATGTGTTAGTAAAAACTTATATTCTACATCGATGAATCCCCCCTTGGGTTAGGACCATCTAGTACTAAAAAAACTTATATTCTTGGGAAGTTTTAAGCTTTGAATATATTTCTTATATTTTTTTATATTAACCCTTTGCACTCAATTTATTTTCAAAGTTGTTGGGTGTCAACTTGTATTGTCACCTCAAGCGTGGCATACAAGTGCAAAGGGTTAAAGTCTAGTATACTCAGTTCATATATTAATACTAGATCCTCAACAAAAACCCCTAGCTTTTGTTCTGCTACTATCAGAGTATAAAAATCTCACTGCTTCTGCTATTTTAGAATATGTCACACACTGTTGTTCATGAGAAAAGTAATTAGTTCTCAGATATACATCAGCTGTAAGTATTTTTCCCTTATAACTTATTGATATTCATTGTAAAGTATGAATTAACTGGAGAATGAAGTCCCCTAGATATAATAGAAAGTTATAGGATATAGCAAAATCCATAATAAACATTGTTTTACCTTTTCTGTGTTCTTTTAATATGGTCACTTTGATGATATATTTTAAGTAATAACTTTAGATTATAGAACTCTCTTTCCGCTTGGCATAACTTTCTGAGCAATATTACATGAATTAATAAAATAAATTGAATTTTCCCATAGTAGTTTCGCTCCAATGTCCTTGGATTCTCCACTGGCTGCTCCAGCATGGGGCAGTGGCGAAACTCCCCCACCATTTTCTGTCCATCAGGAAAACGCGCTAGGACTGGGTCAACCAGTCATTGCAAACTTATGGAATGATTCATTCCGCCCAAGGACCTAGACGCCCACCTTGCTCATACCCAAGTGGTACCTCATTGCCCCCCAGTGCTCCCCCGGAGCAACATATGCTATGGCCTAAGGGTCAAATATGGGAAATTCTTCCCCTACGACGACCAAGCTATTATTAAAATGGCACAGGTGGTGATGACACCCGCCAGCTTTATTGATTTCCACCCCTACAAGGGGTATTTTGACCTCAGCTTCGCCTGCAAAGCTGATACTGCCACTGCAGCAACTGTGCCCCTGGTATTCCAGGGCGCCCCTCTCCCCACAACTCAGACTCAGCTCCCAGCGGACACCACTTTGGTGGTTCAGTTTGCTGGCCTGCCCACCCATCTCCCCCTGAAGTGCTCCACCAGGAGCTGATGGATGGTTTGGCAGCCTATGGCTCCGACCCCATCTTACAATTTGTGGTCCCAAATGGGGCCACATGACTCGCTGGGCCTTGGGCATATGCCATGATCAGCCCTGAATTTAATAAAATTGCAGTGGCAATTCCGCTGCCCACCATTATTCCCTCAGTGCCTGACTATCCGATTTGGGCCCACGTCAAAGGCAGGCAGACGATATGTCCATCATGTTTTGAGTTAGACCACTCAAAATTCAAGTGCCCCTCCTCAACCACTTCCAGCGGATTGGATGACTCATCCACTGACCTCCAATCCACTGCCCACCCTGTACAATTTCTGGTATGGGGCACAATCCTACCTCCCTCACCCCAAAGCCTGTTGCTGCAGCTGCACCTGCAGCCACCAATCAGCCTCCTCCTCACCCCAATGCCATAAATAATTCCTCCAATCAAGCATTGGATTGGATCCCAGTTCAATCCCATACTTCCTCAAATGAATTGACCAAACCTCAACTGTACACTGATTCCCCAATCCAATTCAACCAAAACCCATGGGAATCATTGGCTGAAATTGACAAATCAGGTAAGTTCATTGAAGAACCATCTCTGTAAATCAAGTGGTTTTTTAATGCAGAATGGGACGTCAAATACCCCCTCAACTTTATACCCCACAGCCAAATGCCAAATCATTTTGCAGTGATCACCAACTTGCAGTCAAAGCAGCTGCAACACCATATTGTTGTCCCCTGCATAAAGCTGTCACTAAATCAGTAGCGATACTCAAAGGAAGAATTCCACCTCCTGTTATCCCTGCAACCTTAACTCCAAAAAGTAAAATCATGGTGAACTAGTATTTCAAAAATGCAAACGATGCTATCCAGAACGTGGCAACTATAGCACAGAATCCAAAAGCAAAAATAACCTGAACCAACATTGCTATGTTTGTTAAACTCCCAGATGCCCAAATCAAAGCTGAAAAGCTTTAACTGAATATCTCAGTGCCATTTATCTAGCTGGCAATTTCCTTGAAATTCCATTCATCATTGATATTGAACCACATACCACAGATGCCCCAACGCCATTACTGTCAGCTGTGACGTGCACTCTACTATGGGAGGAAGAAGCTGCTGCCAAAGAGGCTGCCAAAGACAAGCCCCCTGACCCCCCTCCCCTTCCGCTATGGAGGGATAAGCAGCTTCCGCTGCCCACCTGGTTAATCAGTTTTCAAAGCATTTCACACAATCTGCTCATTAGGGCGTTTTGTTTATACCAAGTAGTTACGTTAGTTTTTAGTATAGTTTTAGCTTTGGTAATGTCCGTCCCCTGGTCAGCTTACCTCAAATAGATATAACTTTAGATTATAGTATAATGACTATGTTGTAGCTTCAGCATTTTAAAGGGTTGTTGGGATTTACGCCATATTCCCAGCCTGCTAGATTACCTGGTATCGCTAGGGGAAAAATTCCCTAAGGCGAAGTGAATTGGGAATTGGTTGACCTGAATTTTGGAGGAACTACATTTGGGGGATTTTAGGATATTTATCTGGTCATATCCATCGGGGATCAATATGGACGAATACCTAATATCTCATCAGGCGAAGCAGCTGAAAAAATAAGGGCATCTGATATTAATTAACTATCAGGTGTACCAATTGGGATCAGTCAGGTTTCATCACTGACTGATTAGGAATGTTTAATGAGTTGTGAGGTGAGTGATGCTGCCTGCAACTAGTGAATTGATTGGTTGCTAGCCAATTATGGATGATTTGCTTGGATTGAGAGGAAAACGTTAATGATACATTTCTGACTCTTTCCATTTGAGGTCTTGAGAATTTCTAATGTCAGAATCCTAGTCAGGATGGGGAAGACCATTGCTGCTGAGATGAGGAAGGGTGATTCAACAGCAACAGCTGCTATTGCATCAAAGAGGTGTCAACTGAGGGTTAGACAGCTAAATTCCCTATAAATTCCCTAGAATTCACTATAATAAAAAACACTCAAGTAGAAAACAGTAGTAATACACTGAAAAATACTCACTGATTGACAAAAGTTTATGGTCAGGAAAGAACTAATAAAGAACCTTATTAGTTTGAATGTAGATTCAGTAATAGTTAGACTATCAGCATCCAGCGTGAAGATTCCATCTCAAGGATATTATTGCAGAAGGCAATAATTGGTAGACTCTCAGAGAAGAGTAGAGATCTGATTGGGGATCTAGAGATGAAGGGAATCATGGCTAAGGGATTGCTGCTGACTGTGTGTTGGGCCGAAGGGGACTGTCATCAGAGGATTTTAATGAAGATTGAGTGGACAGGACTATATGGAACAAATCCCTAAGAGTGCAATATTCAGTATTATTGGATATACCGGCTAATGTTGGGCCTGAAGATAATTCTAACTTGACTACAGATAATAGTCATCATACTATTATCATATTATATATATTCTTACAACGTGAGGTGCACGAGGAAACTGAACCTGTGCAGTAGAAAGATTACTAGGGTTGACCTCTGATAATCAACTCCTAAGAGTAAAATTTTTACATGGGTAAATAGAATACCTAGTTCTAATTCAATGTATGAGATATAATCCTGATGCAGTTTGTTTTTGAAATCTTATTGGATATTATACTTCATCCTAGCTATTTATACAGAACTAATAAAGATATATAACACAATTTTCTAAACAATGAAATATGCAGCTATTATTAGCATTTACTTGTTTCTTTCTGTTAGTAGCAAATGCTCATAAGAACATAGAATTGTACAAATTAATAAAGTTTTATTCCATAAACTTTTTCATAAACGCCAATGCAAAAATGTACCGCACAATGATAGTTTTTACTATATCATACCATTAATCTCAACTATCTCACCATCTAAAAAGTTTATTAAAGTAGTAAAAAATAAAGATCTCTATCACCTCCAAGTTAGACTCTCATATTTTTTTGAGTATAGTATTTGAATATTGCACCATATAAGTTATCATTAAAAAGCATTTGATTAATATACTCTGGTACTTGCATAACTATGAACAATGTTTTTCTAGCATATCCAGATAAGTGGAAAGTTAAATTATTCATAAATTTGTTATCAATGCTAAAATCATTCAGCAACCCATTAATAGCTTCTACTGTTTAGTATAAGTATGCTAAAAACAATATGAACTTGAAAGATACCACAACAATCAGCTTATTACATTTACAATCTAACATCTTATTTTTTATAAAAAAGGAAAGATGATAGAGATAAATCTAAAAAAGTTATGTTATGTTATCATATTTCCATATCTTAATGGTTTCATATAAAAAGGTATGATAAAATATATTATCTATACTTTCTCAGTTAATAGGTACCAGATACAGTTTGAACTGATTTTAGTTTAGGCTTAATAGATATTTATTTTTGCTTAAAGTAATGGATTTGAGTAAAATATTTACTGAATATAGAAATATAAAAACATATATGCACTTTAGCCTTAGTATCTCATCTCAAGCAAGTATCTCATATATATAAAGCAATTCCCATTGTTTCAGAATCAATTGTATCAAGTTTTTTTGGCTATAAGGAGGTTAAATTGACTCAATACCTCACCTACCCTTAATGACTAAAATTACCATATTACATTATTAGGTATGTAGATTATTTTTCATATAAAATGTGTTTTCCTTTAATACAAAGTACATATTTGAATCCTTCCTTCTAAAAAGTGGTTGTCTTTCAATAAAACCTTATCTAAGCTAAATTTGCTAGATATTGTGGGCTACAACCTGTTGTTGACCAATTGAGATAAACTAAAGATTAGTTAAAAAAGTTTATTGTAACTTTACTTTAGACAAATACTTTCAATCAAAGCACAAAGTGTTAACACATTATCTGCCAAAGATTCAAATTATTGATTTGAGGTGGTTTGACCTGAGGACAGTACTGTACCAATAATGAAAAAATGGGAAAGTTGAAATAAATTGGAATGAAGGATATATCCAGCATTCCTCCACATGAAGCTTTTGGCTAGGCCAGTAACTTCATGGACCGCCTTGCTATTTGCTACCTTGGTTTGGAGCATTAGTGCACAACACCAACACAGTCATAAATTATCCCCTACCCAGAGTTCATCTACCAAGAGTGAATTCAAGAGGCATTGGTCATTGAGTCCATATTTTAACACTGGGGGACCTCCCTTTCTCTACCATTTTTTAATAAAAAAAATGTTTTACTTAGAAAGAATATGAGCAACAATTACCTTATTTATTTAAAAAATTACTTGAGGTGGGTCAACTTTAGGACAAATATACCACACCGAGAATGTTTTCTAGCCAGTACAGGTTTTAAACTCAAAACCTGCACTGGGGTGGAAGCAGGTTTACCCACTCAGCTAACCACCCTATTACATTATTTATTTAAAAAAATATATTTTTTAAAAAAAACTGCTCCATTATTTAATATTCTACCCTTAAAGAAGGGCAGTACATTAAAATACTTATAAATACAAAAATTTGATTCATTAAATTGTGTTAAGTTATTTTATTATTTTCTTGTCATATTGCTGAATGTAAGTACCAATTTCTATTTGTTTCATATTGATACTTACTAAAATATTGACTGTTTTACCATAAGGTTAGCATAAAAAATACTCAATATTTTTTTAGTACTAGATGGTCCCAACCCACTCAATATTTCAATGATGATATGTTTAATTAGTATTTTGTTCATTCAATGGTTTCTAGGTGGTTTTCTAAATATATAAAACTAATTTATTAAAGTTTAAATATGAGTTTTTTTATAAAACTTCAATTTTGCCTATCATTTAAAATTAAGTGAAAACTCTTTTCAATTGTAATTTTCTATAAGCATTAAAAGTTTCATTTAAACTGGTTTGATAGATTCTGACATTACTATTTACAAACATAAATTCTTTAGAGATTTCTTAGATTAATAGTTGATTGACAACTTATATATATATATAAATTATTAAATGTATGTGTGGGTATGTGTGTTCCATATCTCTACCTAAATTTTTGAACCAATTTTGACCAGATATATTGCAGATATTTTATGCAACATGAGAAATGATGTAGCTTTTTTCATAAACTTAACAATAGATAAAAACCATATATATTTTAAATATATAAAAAAATATGTATTAATTAATAATTATTTTATCATTTTGGCTAACTGGTTTGGTAGTTATTCAGTTGATTCATCAGATTTAATTCTTTTTGTAAAAAATATTAATGATCAACGTTAGGCTTTGCACTGTCTTTGGGAAGCCTCAACTTTTGAGGTTACTTTTTATTACTTTAACAAAGTTGATTATATGATATTGCTATTTATGTTATCTTATATTTACTAATTGATGCGGTGTCAAGATTAAAGCTAAAATTAATATGATACTTTATCTATCAATGTTTATTGGGCCTAAGGGCCTGAATTCGCTAATAATAATATTTAAGCACTGAGCGATTTTCTTTAATAGAATGGAGTTTAAAACAAAATTAATTAAGGATAATCGCCCTATTCGTGCTCCACTGGCTGATAAGATAGGGGAGAATGCCCTAAATACCTTATTATCATCCTGATATTGGGTGTGAGGTTTTACTCACTATTTCAACTCTCCTATTAGCCCCATTTATAACCTTATGCCACCTTTTATGTCTCAACGTCTGCTGGCTACTTAATGGAAGATGATAAAAACCACTTGATTGTGTTACCCTTATTGATCTTGGTTCAGCATTCAATGATGAGCTCTGATCTACTCCACTCTTAACTGGACTGTGCCATCACCTCCTACATCACTGAATCTACTTCCACCATTACACGTGGTGTTTGCCTAACACTCATGATAATACTAAATTTTACAATTCTTTTTAAATAGTACATTTATTTAATTAATAAAATTACTCTCTTAAACCCTTTTTAAATTCAGGATAGTGTTCCCTTAAGCCTCTGAACCAGCCTTAAAATGTTTAAGCCCATTATATTACATTATGGTCCAGGGGAAAACATCCAATTACTCATTGCCAGCTTGTTATTAGCAGAAATGCTGAGAATCAACTAATATATCCAAAAGGTAAAATAATTAATTTGAATCAACTAGCTAATCATAAACCCAAGCAACGCTGGATGTAGGGCTTTTTCTTTAAAGATTATCAATGGTGCTAATCTCAGAAAGCCCAACTGTAAATACTTGCTTCAAGTTTAAGGCTTTTGCAGGTACCTTGTTTATTTTAACTAGAGAGATCTACTTTTTCTTAGGTCCCAGCCTATAAAGTATAAATTCTATAGTAAGACGACAAAGGGTCTTGAAGTATAGTCACCAAATGGAGATTTAGATAAAAAAGTGTCATTTAATTAGTAAATAGAAAGGGTGTTTATCTTAGTTCCAACAATATAAACCCCATAAGGAAAAAGAACAGTATAATGATTTAAGGGCAATATCTGAATGTAGGTTCTTCATTAAATATTACATCTAGATTTGTGAATGCATGTTTAGCCTAGATTTTATAGGCATTGTTGAACGCTACAATTTCCAATTTGATGAGACTTTGAATTAATCAAGTCTATCTTTAGCAGATTTGGATTTGTACGCATATAGGTGTATAGTTCAATTTGTAGCCTCTTAAGTTATCTGGTGTAAACATCATTTCACAACCTGAGGAAAGTAAACTTGAATAAATATTTTACTCTGAGGATTTGAGGCTTTGTATTGAATCCAAAGAGATTTTACATTAATAATTTTAGCATCTCTATTTTTGGTTTTAAATATAATTTTTAGGTTTTTGTAAAATAATTTAATTAGGCCTTCTCTTCAAGTCTTTGGCGGGACCTCTTAATTAATAATCTTTCTTAGCATCTAGTACTAAAAAAAAATCTTTCTTAGCATGCCTGATATGCAGATATTCAACATCACCCCCTTAAAGAATATTGGTAGGGGAGTATCAGCATAAAATTGAAGATGTAAATGAGCAATTTTAACTCCAGTTCTACTAAATTAATTAATTAACATCTCTGAAAATTATAAGTTTTGTTGTAGGGTTCTTCCTAAATAGAATTTAGTTTCTCTCCATGTGGTGATATGAAGTTGTGGTAGTATAAAGCTAAATCATAAATCTCAAAGTGGGAAAAGGTCAACAGGCTTCATCTGCTGATTGGACTTCTCACATCACTATTTTTGTGTAGATCCATCATCAAGTCAGATTGGAGTTAAATAATTTTTATGTGCTTTCCTTCTTAACACTTTTTAGGCTCTTTGGTGTTGTTATAGTTTTGGCAATATAGGTAATATATGCCAAAAAGGTTGCACAGGGTAAAAGCCAACTGAGCAACGGACAGACAATATGAATATTATCATCCTTGAGACAACTTAATAAACATAAAAAATATGGAGTAATTGCACCAACAACGCCTCTTTATTTGACTTAGTAATTTACATCAGATACTCTCTGCTCCACTCTCTCTTATCTACTAACAATCCTCCTCCTTCAATCATCACATCTTGCTTATATATCAGTGACTTTGGTCAATACCGCTCCTTTAGCTTAGATCGTTTGGTTCTGCCATATTCCCATTGGCTCTGGAAGAGTATGCTATTATTAAATTACTATTGTCTTAAATCAAGGCGATCTACTTAACATTTGTCAGATGTCAACATCACCTTATTGCCTTATTTGGAGGCAATCTAATATAATCCTTCCATACCCAATATCACCTTATCCCAAGGCGCTCAAATAATTATAACTAGTAATCATGGTTGGCGGATTCTAGACAATCCGCTGTAGCTATTCAGGGCTTAAAGTCCAGTCATATCAGAATATCTGCATTACCTCCCCTCGGCCGGACAATAATTCTCCTATTGGGTATAACATGAAAGAACTTTGCGTGCACTTGGTTAATAATCTGACCACTTGTGGGGTCCTTGATAGTAAAGGTGTTAACTCCTGTTTTCTCAATAATTTTAAATGGACCAATCCAGATGCTGGCCAAATTGTGCTTCTGACTGAACCCATGTTGGTCATGGAATAGAACCAGCTCTCCATCTTTGAACTAATCTTACCCACAACGCCATTCCCAATCAGCATTCTGTTTCCTTATCTTTTTAGCCAGAACAAAGTAGTACGCTTCAGTTTGCAACTTGATTAATGTGTCCACTAGGATAGTCAAGTAAAGTTGGGGATTCATTCCGCCAATGTCTTCTAAACAAGCATAAAGCAGCGTTAGAAGAGCAGGGTGTTGTCAATATAGTAATTGAAAGGGACTCTTCCCCATGGAATAATGGTAGCCAATGTTGTATGCAAAAATGGCGATGGAAAGGAGGGAACTCCAATCTGAAGGTCGATCCATTACCAATCTCTGGAGTATGTTCACCAAAGTCTCATCAACTTGCTCAACCATCCCATTGAACTTGGGGTGGTATGGGGTCATCAGAACCCCACAGATGCCCATCAGCTATTTCAACTTTGGAAGGATGTTCAAGGTGAAGTTGGTTCCGTTATCAGTAAGGAAAAAGTTAGGGCAGCCATGTCACTGTATTATGCATTTCATTATGAACTTGGTTACTGTGACCGCCCCCAATCCCGTATAGCCCATGCTTCAACCTACCTGGTCAAGTGGTCAATCACAACCAGAATGTATTTAGATCGGTTAGTTCCCATTGGCAGGGGGCAAAGACATCAATGGAAACCGTATGCCAAACAAAGTGCATTTTTACTAACTGGTACAAGGTCTTCTGGAGGAATGGCAATTCCACTTGACACTGGTGGCAGCAGGAATTTGTTTCAAGCACGTCTAAGTTCATTCTTCCTAATAATACTGAGCGCGCAACAATTCCAACGTCTTGCATACTCCACCATATTTGACTGCCTTATGTGCGCTCATGATAATGCTAGGCCATTCCAAGGGTTGCAGGAAGTTCACCATAGAGTCTCCAATTCATTTGTATACCTCCTTGTTTCACTGAAAGGTATCAGCTCACATCTTATAAATGTCTTTATGACTTGAGGTGTCTCATTGTCATATTTTTTGCTGAGCATTTTATCATACATTACATCACTCAGATCTACTGTGACAGAAACTGTTGGCATTCTCAACAAGCAATTGGCATTCTGGTGTTTTTCTCCAGGTGATGGAGGATCTAGAAGTTATAAGCCTGCAGTTTGAGGGCCCATCAGGATTGGCGCCCTTCAGGCTCCTTAAAGTTCTACATTTAGCATAACAAAGCATGATCTGTTACAACTTTAAACTTCACCCCATGCAACTACACCCTAAAACGCTTATATGCATAGATCACTGCTAAGCACTCTGATCTGGTCAAAGTATAATAACATTCATGCCAATTCAGGCTCTGACTGAAGTAAGCCACTAGGTTTCCTCCCCTCATCATCTTTTTGGAATAAGACCGCCCCTACAGCGGAAAAAGATGCATCTATATGGACGATAAACTATAAATCAAAGTTTGGATATCATAGCACTAGCGCATTAATCAGCACCATCTAAAGTGTGTCAAAGGAGCATTGACGGCGTTCCGTCCATTTGAACATGACATCCTTTTTTAATAACTCGAAATAGCGAGCCCCCAATACAGCTGAAGTTAGGGATGAAGCACCAGTAGTAGCTGACCATTCCAAAAATACCTGCATGTCACGCTTATTGTTTGGCGTAGTTATTTTTTTGGATAGCCTCCACCTTAGCTGGCTGTGGTTTCAGCTACTTTGAGTCTACCACAAACCCCAGGTAGTCCAGCTGGTCTCTGAAGAAGTGACATCTATAAGGCTTAATCTTGATGTTGGCCTCAGTGAGCCAGCATAATACCTCCTCTATTTGATCAAGGTGCTCAGAAAAAGTTTGAGAGAAAACATTGATTTCATCAAGGTACATGAGAATGCATGATAGCTTCAGGTCACTAAGGATAGTGTCCATGGCTCATTGGAACGTAGCTGGGGCGTTAAATAGCCTTTGAGGCATACATTCTGGTTGAAAAAGCCCCTTGGATGTGATTATAGCCCATTCCCCTGTTCCACTGAGGGCAACTTTTTTTAGCAACCATCGTGGGCAATTTGAGTTGCCAATAACTCAATATCAGATCCATCACCAAGAAGTAGCGAGCTCCTCCTAACCAATTCAAAGCATTGTGAATCTGAGGCAAGGGATAAGAGTCCTTTTTTGTATAACTGTTGAGCTTCCAGTAGTCTATCACCACCTAGTTGGTACCGTCCTTCTTTTTTACAATCATAACAGCTGAAGCCCATGGACCCTTGGACGATTTGAGCATCTCTTGATCCAGAAGATTATTAATTTTCTTGGTAAAAACTTCTTCAGCTGCCCTTGATTAATGAGTCTCCCAAAAGTTTTGGGGATGATCTCCTGTGTCCAGTCAATGGACTACTCCCTGAGCGCACCCTAAATTGCGGTAATTGATCGCAATAATCTCCTTATACTTTTGAAATAAAGCTATCGCTTGGTCTTTCTGTTCTTCCAATAAACATATTAAATTCTCACGTGGTATCAACGCCAATATTAGGCTGCGGCTCAACGGTAAGACCAAATTCATCCAGTGACCTGAACTTGTGAATCTGAAGAACCTCCTCAACTAGGGTCAAGTGTAAATATGTCATTATTTGATGCTGGCAGATTTGCAATGGTTTGTTATGTAGATTTGCTAGCAAAATTTTGATCTCCTCATGTCCTGGAAGTATAACGCTTGGAGTCACATGAGGCTCAAGCTGCAATTGCTGATAAGGCCCAATGACCTCCCCATAGAGCCCAGCTAGCACTTCTACCTCTAACTCAGTGTGCACTATTATTTGGTGTCTGGAGGGGATGGATATAGGCCCAGCAGCTCTAAGTGCAGCCCTTGATATTTATATATTTGTTGGGAGAGGGCCTGGGTCTTGCTATTTAATCAATGGCATCAAACAGGCATCACCCAATCACTATATACAAGGTTGATATGTCCCATATGCACTGGATCCTTTGGCACTCCAAAGTAGGTAAAGTAAATTGGGATCCACTACCACAAAATTTTGAAGGTTTCCTCCGTCATATTGAAAACAGCTCCAAAGTTTCACATGAAAGCAATTAAATTAACAAGTCATAATTATTGTTTGGTAGCACTATCACTGGGGCTACAGCGAAAATTGACCCAAACTGCAAAGGTAGCGCGCTGTATGCTCCTACAGAGACCGTGCTTTCCACTCCATTGGTCCCATAAATCATTTGATGTTCTACAACTGGCTTTAATGTCAACTTTGCCACCAACTTAGTGTAAACTATGTTGACTGGGGTGACTGTATCTATTATAGTGAAAACTCAATTTTTTGCTACAAAAAAGTCACAGTATTTACACTCAGAATAAAAAGAATATTGACTATTTAATTTGAGGACATTTAAGGGATCTTTTTTCAGAAGGAAGCTCATAATCACCTCACTGACTTTGGGGTATTCTTTGGAAATAGCGTCTACCAGGGGGCGACGTTTACACATTTCATGGAAGGTGCATATGAGGCTGGATCCAGCTTGTCTGAAGAAGCTTAGTCAAACATTTGACAGGCATACAGCTTCAGTTGCTCCTAATTTCCTTCATCCGCCGGAGCCTTAGCTTGCACCCATGTCAGTACGTTCACTCCTCGAACCTGTTGCTGGTATAAAAACTCATAGTAATATTGGGGGACTTTCGCTGAATATACTGCAATAGGTTCAGGTGAGAGATTTGGGGTAGGGATTCAGAGGTAAAGAGTCCCATCTCTACTCCACTCAATCTTTTCCCTGGTAGTATTGATCCTGTTGCACATAGTGAGCGCAACGGTTAGGTCAACTCCAGGCAAGGTGGCCAGGGCGACTGCATTTAAAACAATTTACCTCGTAGGGTCTGCATCCTTGCTTTGTGTAAGATGGGCCAGACTTATTGTTTGATTGTTGACGATCAGCATAACCGGGGCCAGGTTGATAGGGTGATTGCTGATGATCAGTATAATTAGGCCCAGGTTGATAGTTGGGCTGCTGAAAATTTTCATAAGCAGGTCCATAGAGGAAGTCAAACTGGGGGTAACTTAGCCAAGGGTAAGGTGCATAATTATAATAAGGCTGGGGGTTACTAGGCGGAATATGAACAGGATGGGAGAATTCCCCCAAATAAGAAGGACCACAAATGACAATGGTATGTTTCCACTCTGTATTGGGAAGAGGGAAGTTAGCGGATAGATGGTGCAACAACTGAACAACTTTGATCAGGGGTACGTCATCCTTCAAAATTGGAGTCATGACATTGTAAAGCTTGCGGTATGGATTTACTGTGGAGGTCATTGAAATGCACACATTGGATTTGGATAAAGTCCCTTTCCTAATTAGCACACGGGCTTCCGCCATAAATCAGTCAGAAAAGGCAGTGAGGGTCTCATTATTCTGGAACCTAATGGTCTAGATCTCATCCTTTTTCTTCAACATCCTTGTAGTACCCCCAACAGCTGCAGCACAGTATCCTTCACTTATTGGTATGTAACGGTACTGCTTGGAAGATAGCAGGTAACTTGGTCAGCACTCCCAACATCTAAGGCGGATATTAACAATTTAGCTTTACGCCAATCTGAGGCTCCTTTCACTGAAAACTCATATTGTTTAAGAAGCCATGGATATTCCAATCACAATCAAATAAAGGCAGCTTATCAATGCAAACTTCCTCCTCCCGCTCATAGCTGTGAACCTTTGGAGCATACTGAGGAATGGGTCGAGACCCATAAGCAGTATCTTGATGAGGAGCTGGTCCAGTAGGCCCAGCGGCGGACGGTTTATCCGCTGATTCAGCGGTAGTGTGGGCCTTTAAGTGGGCAGTATGGACAATTCTTAGGAATATGGTTCTCTGATATATAATCATCTCTGGAGCTGCCCTTCTGAGTGGAGTAGCTCATGCTGCCTGCAGTTTCAGCAAAAAGCTCCTTGACTGGGTATCCAGTGTTATATTTACCATAATACAATTCTCACTGGGAAGCCTCTTGGCGCTCATCCACATCATAATGAGGGAGCTGGGGGGTACCATCCAACTTCTGCTCTGTGTAATGCAGTCGTTCAGTAGTGTTATACAGGCAATTAGCAAGTTTCCTGTTTTGTTGCTAAAAGCTGCATTTGACTAGATGTGTTAGCAAGCTGGTTCATTATGTCATTCTGCTTCTGAAGGAGCTCATCCTGCTTCTTGAGCACCAAATCTAAAGCAAGTTTAAGTTCTGCATATTTGGCTGGCGCAGTGTGCCGTGAGAATTACCTGTCAAAGCAGGCCTGATGTGACATGGTCAGCAACTGGAATTTTTTAATTTTTTTTGGTGGTTGATTAATGGGCCCCCTGTAGTGAGCACCACTGTTAATATTTTGGTGATATAGATAACATATACGCTGAGAAGGTTGCACAGGGTAAAAGCCTAAAGAGCAATGGATAGATGATATGAATATCATCATCCTTGAGACAACTTAATAAACATGAAAAATTTGGAGCAATTGCCCCAATGGTACTTCTTTATTTAACTTAGTATTTAACAGCAGATACTCTCTGCTCCGTCTCTTTACTCTATTAACAATCCTCCTTTAATCATCACTTCTCACTTATATTAGCAGCAGTCAATACTGCTCCTTTAGCTTAGACTATTTGGTTCTGCCATATTCTCATTGGTTCTGCCAGAGTATGCTATTCTTAAATTACTCTCACCTTAGTTCAAGGCGATTTACTAAATTTATGTCAAATGTTGACATTGCCTTAGCACCTTATTTGGAGGCGATCCATATTATCCTTCCAGACCCAATATCGCCTTATCCCAAGGCGCTTGGATAATTGTAACTAGTAATCATGGTCAGAAGATATTAGCGAATCCGCTGTAACTATTTCAGGGCTTATTGTCCAGTTATATCAGAATATTGACAGGCGTTATCACTGGTAACTTCTAATGCTAATTGTGTCAGGATTCCAGGTTTTTTCTGTGTAAAGAATGAAATTGGGACATTTTGATAATACAATGATAGCTTATCTAGTAAGCCATTAGTGTGCTCAAGAGGTATAGATCCCAGTGTATGGGATTGGATGTATCCATCTACCTTAAACTAGATACTATAGTCCTTTTCACTCATTATACAACTCCATTTGTTAATAGTTTGTATGGTACTTATAATAGCTGCTGTGTCCCCTTTCTGGTTGCTAGGATCTTCAAAATTGTTTAGGTAAAGTTTCTTCCATTATCTTATACCATCACTTGGTTAAACCATGCTGAGTGATATATATGATATAAAAAGCTGGCAGTAGCCTTATCAGTTTACATGAAAATGACAATTGCTTCATCAATTTTATGAATAGATCAATTATTACAGATCTATTGATTTCCTCCTGGTGATTCAAGGATCAGACCTACAACTAAACTGAGGATATGAAATGACTGCTGAGGGTTCATAGGCTGATATTTGTATTTACTCTTATGCAGCAATTGTTTCTGACAAGTTATACAAGCATCTAAGGCTTAAAATATAAAGTCTAGAATTCCTCTCCAGTAGTAATAATTTTATCCATTATAAAGTCTTTCTGGTACTCCATGTCCTAAGGTATTGTGGATTTCCATTATAACAGGTACCCATTCCTAAGGTCATAAGTAAGGTAAACAATCTGTTTCAACTTTTTCATATAAAAACAAATAGAACTTTCATGTTTCCAAGTGTTGTTTAAGTATATTTTTGAACTGGTTCATCTTCATCCTCTAAGAGTCTGTACTATGAGTAAGTCATGTAAACATTCAACTTTGCTGTAGTCCAAATGGAGCAAAGGCAGTCATGTCAATCCATCTGCATTTATGTTCCATGTCCCTGCTTGATGAATGATATTCATGTCAGAGTGCTGTAATTTGAGAGCCCATTGGGCTAGTCTTCCAATAGTATAATAATTTTTTGAAGACACTTTAAAAAAGCGTGGTCTGTAACTACTGTAAAATTTGTATGGTGAAGGAAGGATAAGAAGTGTTTAACTACAAGTAAAACTGTTAGCATTCATTTTCTGTGACACTATAGTTTCATTTGCCTTTTGATAGCGTCTTTCTGTAATAAGTTACCAAGCAGTCAATGCCTTTAGCATCCAACTGCAATAGAATGTCCCCTATTGCTATAGGATGTGTCTGTGAAGAGGATTTTGGCTTCACATAATCTGGATGTTGCAAAATTAGTCTTGTTTTAATAAATCCTTCATTGTTTAGAACCAATTTATCCTACTCCTCATACAAAAAGTGTATTATTTTGCATGTAAGAAAATGAGGTCTCAGTGAGTTAAAAAATTTGGAATAAATTGATGACAGCACCCCTTCATTACTAACAATACCTGTATATCCCTGAGACTCTTCTTTTCAAGCATTTTGAAAATTGTTCTGAATTTACTGTATAGGGGTTAAATCCTTTTTGCAATATGTCATGTCCTAAAGAGTCTGATTCCTGTTGCAAGAAGCTACACTTTATGGGTTTCTTTAGATGTTGTTTTCTCATAATTGTTGGAAAACTGACTTGAGATGATCTAGATGATTCTAAAGGTTTTTGAAAACGCCATTGTGTCATATAAATAAATAAGTTAACAGCTTAATTTAAGATCTCTTATGATATGATCCATCACCCATTGTGATAAGTTGATCAAATTACTTAATCCCAGAGGAGCCAAGTAGATTACTTATGTACATATTAAGGCAACCTTTCTTGGTATTATAGTTATAAATTCATCTTCCAATACCCACTTATGAGGTCCATCATGAAGAAAAAATTTGAGCTAGAGAGTTGGACCAGAGCATCATATATTCTTGGTATTAGACAGCTGTACTTTTTTTGTGAGAATTATAGATTCCTGTAGTCTATCACTATTATATAACCACCATTTTTCTTCTTTATGAGTAATAATGGGGATGACCATAGACTATTGGAGAGCACAAGTAAGCCAACATCTAATTGTTGTTTTAGCCTGGTATTCATGTATTTCTCCTCTGCCTTCAAATTCCTATACAGCTTCAATAGTATTTGTTGGAATCTCTTATGTCAATGGTTTGTATCCAATTTTTCACCTGCCGTAATTAACATCTGATTGGAAAATATCTTGATAGCCTTCACATAGTGGATGTACCTTCTCAAGCTTCTCCTGATTTAAATTTATTGGATATTCAGATTTGAGGTATTGTTAAAATTAAAAAATTGTTGGGCAGTGCCAAATCTTTTTTTGTTCTAATAAAATGTACCTTGTCAGTTTCTTTAATTAGAATTAATTTTCTTTTCCAAACTCCTGTTGATTTTGGCTATTATCTTTTAATTGGTAGGTTTCCAAGTAGTCACTCAATTGGCTGCTGATAAGCTAGGTAATTACTTTGGGTAAAGCTCATGGTCCAAATCTACTGACTTTTTCAACGCTAGTGATGTGTAATAATCGTTTGGAGGTATCTTCAGGGTTATGTTGTTTGAGACCACTCTTTGTTTCCCTAGTTAAATTTTGACCTATTTGGTACCATATAATGGTATGTCATCTGCAGCAACTACTACATCAGGGAGCTTATCCATATTTTGTACAGTAGTATGTTAATGTTTAGACAAAGAGGAAACAGAGTAATCAATCAGACAATAGCATTCTTCTTGCTGGATATTTTACTATTTAACACAAAGGAAACTACATAATTGAGGATAGATATATACCCTTATTTCAATCTTTATAACCCCTTAATATTCAGTCATAAATTGCGTCCTTATGAGATTGTCATACTGACTGTTGTCCAAAAAGATAATGGGAGCTAAAAACTACCTATCCAAAATTGAATTAGCAAGGAGGAGTAAGCACCTATATCTTTGGTCTTATTTGGACCTGCGGTGTATTACCATTGGGTTTTTTGAGGTCCAGGGCCAGCTTGATCTTATTTTAAATTTTTTTAAATTTTTTAAATTTTTATTCGAGGTGGGCCGACCTGGGGACGATACCGCACCGATTAGGGAAGTGAAGAAAATAGGAAAGGAGGATAAAACCCGGAAAACCTCCATGCGCGGTGTATGATAGGCCAGGAACTCCATGGACCGCCTTTGCTATTCGCTATCTCGGTTCGGGGCATTGGCGCGCAAAACCAACACAGTCAAAATCGTCCCCTACCCAAAGTCCATTACCGGGATCGAACTCGGGAGGCAGTGGTAGAGGGCCAGCTTGATCTTATTAATGATCTAAGATGAGACAACGTTGATCAGAGATCCTGTATCAAATATATCCATTACTTTAAATTTAAGCCACAACTTCTTTTTTTAGTACTAGATGGTTTTAAGCCACAACTTCCACTTTGGTTGATGTCCCTTTAAAATTTTAGCAGTAGGCCTAGAGCCTCTTTAAGACAAATCGTTGCATTGAACTTCCTTGAAGCCTTGAGATACTCCTTAAATTTTACACTAGACTAGTATGCTCAAGCTGGGCCAAACTAATAGAGCAAGATACTAATCAGAGTGCCTGGCCATATTAATTAATCTCTGATATTTGATAGCTTAACTGAGGTAGGTGTTCTTTAAGTCTTGGGGAATGCCTATAATTTTGGTATTAAAACGTTTTGGGATATCAATCTCAATGGGCGTACCTAAAATAAAAAAACCAGTATCTTTATAGCCCTATCAGAATCTTCACCAGATAGTTAACACTTCACGTGAGGTGAGCAATTGATATGTTTTATAGTATCAGGTACAGTAGATTGGGTTACTTTAAAGATAACTGACCCTAAGCCAACCGCTTCTTCCCTGCTTGGTGAGTGCAGGGTTCTTCTTTAAGCACTCCTCTTTGGTGTGGTTACTTTTCTTGTAGAAATTTCACTTACGCTTCTCTAACTTGTTTGGTTTGGCTTCTTCCACAAAATAGACTTTAGGTTTTAGAAGAATTTTTGGGTGGATCCCATTTGTGTATAAAACCACTTTTATCAGAGCTTCCTTAATCTAGACCAGATTTAAAGCTTCATTTGACTGTATTAACGTGAATGGCCAAGTTTGGGTTACTATGTAAACCAGCAGCAACGTCTCTTACGGAATCATCCAGTGTGAGCATTTTAGAGGTCATTAAAGTTTGAACCTCAATATAGAAATGATCCACAAATTTGGCTAGGGTTTCTTTTTGGAATAACGCAACAATCATAGATTTTATTTTCTTCATACTATTTCTTTGCTTGGAACTAAATTATATAATAACACTTTTTTACTTAATCCCGATTATTAAGATTGTCCATGGGAGGGATCATACCCTCCTGTGACATGCAAATTTAACAAAACCATATATGTTTAACCTTTTGATAAATCAGTTGCACCTTCCATTGCAGCCTCAAAGGAATAGAGAAAGGATTCAATACTTCCTTATCCAGGTGTAAACTTGTCCTTGAAGGTAGTAGCTTCCAGACCTGAGTCAACATTTACTCTGGAAGAATCATTTTCAGTAATTTTGGTTATATATTACTCTTCTTAATTTTTGCTAGATTTGGCATATATGATCTTGTAATGGTCTAAGGTGCTGTTTCATTGCTTCAATGGCAGTCTGGAGGTAACATCTATATAGTTAATGTATCTTAAAAACATCCTTGTCATTTTCAGGTCTTTGATATTAATGTCAAAAGCATTGATTTATTGATGAGCAGTATAGCAGAAAGTTATAAAGTTGGTTCTCATCTTCAAATACTTCAATATGCTATTTAAGTCCTCCTTCTTCTCATGGCATTTAGCGTTTTGAGGAGATTTACCATCTTAACTTTTAGTTCCTATATGAGGGAGTTACAGCGTTGTTCAGCCTTATTAAAAAGATTATAATTCTGGCTGAGAGTCTTTATGGCTAACTGCTTTGCTCCTTATACCACTCTTCAGTTTGTTTCTCACTCAATAATTAAGTGGGTAGACACTTGTGTTGCATGGGATACCAGATCCTCTCTCAACATGGGCCACCTAGGTGATAAAGTTTTGTTGCACCAACTGAGCTTTTTGAAGCTTTATAAACTTTGAGTTCATCAAACTGGATTTGTGCAATCTCTAATTGAAAGATATAATGCTTAATCTGTTCTTCCTTCTTACATCTACTATTAGAAACTTGGGCAGACAGTACACCACGGGCTGTGGAGTTTTGCTGCTGAAGCTCATGGGTAAAAGTTTAATTAGTTTCTGAGTCGCTTCATTAGACTCTGAAAGGTTCTTTCTAAGAAGTTCCTAGCTTATTCCACATAACTGTTAACTCTGGAATCAATGGTTGCCATTTGGTTATGGGGGTGAATGATAAAAGAACGATACACTTCAATTTTTCTTCACATATCACTAATACTTTGTGATGCTAAATTGTATAATTGCTCATGGGCCAATCTTAACTCCCCTTGGGTATTGATATGATGACGGAGATTCTCATTATGGACTCCTAGTAAGTAAATAATGTGGTAGTGCATGGTGTATGAACAGAATGACATATCTGAGTAGGTTTACACTTGAGCTTTTATGTCTCCGGGAGAGCACTAGATTAATATAAATTAATAAGAGTCCTGTCCATGATGGATATCCTTTCCAACTGGCATTCACCTAAATTTATGATTACCCCAATTTAAGTATTTGACCACCTCATTTGGAATATAAGTTAGATGTCGTGATAATAAGATCTCCATTGTATGTTCTTGTACTCCATAAATCGATACCAAGGATGGACAACCCAAATGGTAATCATCTTCACCGTTTCCATTGTGTACCCAGTGGGCCACACTGTCAATTGGATTTCCTTCTAAGGTGTGATCAATTAGATGCAAGTATTGTTAAGAGATGGCTGTGCCTCTATATTAAGCACCAGCCTATAAGACTTCCTTTGAGATGCTCAATGGTGCTAATACCAGAAAAGTACAAAAACAATACTTGCTTCAAGTCTAAGACTTTCACAAGTATTTTGCTTGTTTCATATAGGGATGCCAAGTTTCACTTAAGTCCCATCAAATAAAATATCCATCCTAAGGAAAGAAACTGAATATATTTATTGAATTAAAATCACTAAATGGAATTTTAGATAAAAAGCATTATGATATTAGTAAAAAGATTAGGGATATTTATATGTTAATCCTAATAATACTATTTCCATAAGGAAAGAGAACTATATTATGATTCAATGTGGATATCTAAATGTAGGTCTTCATTGGATATCACACCTGGATCTGTGAATGTCTTTGTAGACTAATTTTTATAGGTATTGTTAAAAGCTACAAAGTCCATTCTGATAAGACTTTGGATTAAAGTTGATCTTTAGGTAGATCAGTATTTGTACCAATTAAGGGTATTGTTTAATTTTCAGCCTTTTAAGCTATCTAGTGGAAACATCATTTTCACATCCTGAGGAATTTTAAATTAGAAAAATTAGTAATTTAGCTTGAGATTTGAGGCCTTAGACCAGATCTGAGGAGAGCTTCCATAATTAATTTTAGCATCACTATTATTTGATTTTTGATATAACTTTTTAAGTTTTTGTAAAATCCTTAAAGTAGGACAGCTCATCAAAGATATTAATGGGGGCACTTGTTCACTCTTCTTAGATGTCTGATACTTAGGTATACAACCCTGGGAATAGTCAGTAACTAATTTTAAACTTTAAGAAAACTCATACCTTATGTTAAAACTATTATATTAACTTCAAAATATTGTTGCAATTATTTTATCACTTATATAATATTCTTAAAAAAAGAAAAAAGTATATGAGGTGGGTTGACCTTGGGACAAATATACCACACCAAGAATTTTTTTTAGCCAGTACAGGTTTTGAACTCAAAACCTGCACTAGGGTGGAAGCAGTTTTAACTGCCAGGCTAACCACCCTTTTTAACCGACTTTGAAAAAGGAGGTTATCAATTCGACCTGTATATATGTTTTTTTCTTTTTTCCATGTTTGTTCGCGCATAACTGAAAATACTGGACCGATTTGGATGATCATCTCCAAAAATCGAGGATGCTCCAACTTAGGTCCCATTTTACTTTTGTAAGTATTGGGCAAGTATCTGCCCATTAATTTAGTAAATAGCAAAATGGGCTCAGAAGCGATGGATACTTGTGGGTCTAATACAGCTCCGGATAAACTTTTTTCCGGCATAGTGAAGCGATAGCTTAGAGGCACTTTTATGTCCTATGGCTGGGGGGTATATTCAAAATTCAGTCAGTATGAGCTCATAGTGGGACGAGCTCAAATCATTATAGATGGCTATCAGTTTTGCATAATTTGACTAATGAACTCATCTAAATTTGATAAAAATGAATTATCTTAGCGATCAATAAATTTACATAGATTGATTAATAAAAGCAACCAAATCTAATAAAATGAATTACTGTAGATGGCGATCAGTAAATTCAGCATACGTTGACCAATAAAATCATCTAATTTTAATAAAATGAAGTATTGTAGATGGTGATCAGTAAATTTAGTATAAATCAACCAATAAAATCAACTAAATTTAGTAAAATGTGTCATTAGTATATTTGTTTATTAGATATTATATATAAAATATATACAATGAGGTTTATTTTTAGAGAAATAGTAAGGCATTAAAAAGGATATATAGAGATAGTAATATTTAATAAAAGTAGGAAAAAGAGCCACTTTTAAAATGCACTAATTTTTTGAGGGGAAAAAAGCTGGGGGTAAAGTTTTTTTGGGCAAAAAAAGAACTTCTCAAAAATATTTTTGGGAAAAAAGAACCTCCTTTAAAAAGCTCTAAAAAGTATGAAATAATTGAGAAATTAAGCCTACTCAATAAAACCCTTTTTTGAAGTCAGCACCATATTTTAACAGAGTTATAATAGGTATTTATAACTTATATACTCAGTACTATCTATTCTAAGTTGCTTATAGTTTACACTTGGACCCAATCCAGACATAAGGTATAATTTGTATCTGTGAGCAAAATTCTATATTTCAGTTTAAAATATGGCGCCAACTTCAAAAAGGGTTTTATTAAGTAGGCTTAATTTCTCAATTATTTCATACTTTTTAGAGCTTTTTTTAAAGGAGGTTCTTTTTCCCCAAAATTTTTTTTTAAAATTTATTTGAGGTGGGTCAACCTTGGGACAGTAGGGCAAATATACCACACCAAAATTTTTTTAGCCAGTACAGGTTTTGAACTCAAAACCTGCACTAGGGTGGAAGCAGTTTTACATGCCAGGCTAACCACCTTCTTATATAATATTCTTATTTGATTTTATTTAATAGTTGCTTCTAAACTATAATAAAGTTGTATATTATTTAAGTGTACTAGTTACTGGTGTCCTTATCATTTTTATTATAAAATTATTAAATACCCAATGGTCTGATATATTATAAATAATAATTTTATATGTTTTATATACAATTATAATATAAGCATCAAAGGATATAAGATGAATTTTGGCTAAGTTTACACTATTTTGTACATCAAATAAATTTAAGAAAAGAAGCTTAATGTAAATAATTTTGAATTTCTCTTTTGCTTCAATAACTATATTGAAGCAAAATTCAGATTTTATTTAAAAATACAATAAAACTGCTCAATTGAGCCAAAGCTTACTGATGTTGATGCCATCAACGCCTGCTGCCCCAGCTTGGGGTGGTGGTGCACCACCATCTGAAATTTTTTGGTTGCTTCTGAAGTGCGCCCAGGCTGGCTCTGCTAGCCCCCCTAACACTACTGGGCGTTATGTCCCCTCCTCAGAACTTGGCCTATCATATCACAAGTTCCCAGGTGGTGCTCCAGAGCCCTTTGGTGCTCCCACAGAGAAATTTGCATTTCAGCCTCTGGGTCAAATATGGGAACCTTTTTCCATATGCAAGCATGGCCATCATCAAGATAGACACAGTGGTGTTTAAACCTGCTGGCTTCATTATTTTCCGCCCCTTTAAGGGGTATTTTGACCTTGGTTTCCATTCTGAGGCTGATGAAAATGCAGCATCTAAGCTGTAATTCATTTATAAATTATCCCCCTCCCAACTGTTCGACCATGGCTCTCAGATGAGGCCACTTTGGTGTTCCAGTTCACCAGGTTGCCTTCCTTTTCCCTGAACGCCTCCACCATAAGCTCATAAAGGTTTTGGCCATTTATGGCGCAGACCCCATGTTGCAATTCGTGGTTCCAAATGGAGTATATCATTTTTCAGGGCTGTGCGCCTTTGTGACAATTCACCCATTTTATAATGACACTCACCTTGCAATTCCCCTTCACACAGTGATAATATCCGCCCCTGATCACACATTCTGGGCGCATGTCAAGAATGGCTACGCCATTTGCCCCTTGTGCTTTGAGCTTGATCACCAAAAGTGAAAGTGCCCTATGGATTCTGCCTCCACCGCTTCTACTGCTCCTCCCTCTGACGTCAGGTAAGCAGCTGGTTTGGCTCAATTTTTTGAATGGGGATCAATCCTCCCACCCCCAACCTCAGCAAATCCTGGCACTGCTTCTAAGACAGCAGCCAATCAAAATTTAAAAAATTTAAAAATTTTAAATTGACCAGATTATGAAATCTGGAGTTGATGGCTGAACCAGTTTCAGCTGAGCTGCCATGATTGGCAGCATGTGGCCAATCAGCTCCCACCACTGCCCCAATTCTGGTGGCTTTCCCAGCACTAGCTAAATCCAATCCATTTGAGGCTAAAATGGATTGATAAGGACAAATGACTGTACCATGTCAAGCCAGATTTTGCTTTGGGAAAATTTTTTGTTGATCCTCCTGAATTGTGGCCCCACCGTTTTCACCCTCAAAATGGTTTCCCAATTTATAAAAATATTAATAAAATGACAGTTGAAGCTGCTGAAGCTCCTGACAACACCCTCCTCCACCAACAACTCCATGGGGTGATGGAACCCCTTGTTGAGGGTATTCCCATCCCAAATTTTCCCCATGATTTTGAGGAGGATGCAAAATATGAAATTGAGCTCGCTATTGGTGCAAGACGCACTTGCATTGACGCGGCAAAAACTTCTATTTTTAACCCCAATTATTTCAAAACCTGCTGGCGCATCAAGTCTTTCACTTGTGTGATGGTCTCATCACTTTTGCTGAGCATCAACTTGCTCAATATGTAGAGGCAATAACATCGCTGGCCTCATAAGCAAAGAAAACACACAACTATACCTCCTTAAGCCCCATATCACTGATGCTCCCACCCCAATGCTGTCCGCCATGGTTTACCAGCTAAAGTGGGCGCCAGACAAAAGTTTCCCTAAAGCTTCCTCGCCTTCTGATATGGCTTCCTAGGCTGTTAGCTAAGGTGCCATACTAGGATTTTTTTAATTTCTAATAATCCCTTTGTTTGGCCCATTTGCAAATAAAGATGCATGGCGGCTCCCTCTTTTGGGTTGGGCACCACTAGTGCTAAAAGAAGCTTAATGTAACAAACCAGGCTCCCTAGACATGGCTTGCCCATCCCAATACATATAACCTTACACTGGAAGATAGTTTCCTTGATCAAACGGCAGAATATGTTGTATTGGGTTGTCAGTCATCAAAGTCAAACTAATTGCATTACACTTAATGGAAAGCCTGGTGATGACTCAATTAATTGCCCAATCTGAGCGGAGGGCCAATGTGGCGGCCAATACTCTGCTGGCCTCTAGTTACCTGTCTGGACCCAGGAAAAATGCGCTTACTGGCAATACGCACTTACATGCATCTCCATTGGTGACCACAACAAGGTTGAGGTGCAGCGAGATTGGCAAGCCCATTGGCATCTCAGAATGATCCACACTTTCTGAGGCCATGATTTTGCAGCTTACAGCACCTGATGAGTTAGGGTTAATGTCTTCATGATTCTGAACGGATTGCTGAACAAACTAAGAACTAAACTGAGCCAACAGAAATACTTTATATTTCAAAAAGATGAAGTGAGATTGTCATTTATTTAAGATCTTGCCTATCTGGTGAGGGAGCCCATAAATGGTGGGAAAGAAGGATGGTGTAACCAGAAACAAGATAGAGTTCCAACTTGGGAGCGTTGGAATAGGATACACTGGAATATAAACCCAATTGTTGAGCTATATTATGAAAGAGTTTTGCGCGGAAACAAGATTATTTTCATGTAATTCTGGTAATATCAAACCCTTATTTCTATAATCTGATCAATAATAATCGATTTATAAACCGCAACACAGTTAATTTTTGAACTATCAGTTTGTAATACCCATTCCTATTATTTTGATTTATAGGAATCAATGAATGGAATTTGTTCTGTTACACTCATTCTCTGATACAGCTTTTCTTTCTTGTAACAATCACTTTAGTTACTATGATTCAATTCAAACAGCAAATTTGGATAATCACACACAGGAAAGGTGGGCGACTCTATCAATAAAAATAATACAACATGGGCGAGCATCGTGGTGAGTGATGCACTTAACAGTGCAACTAAGGGCAAGAAACGCCCTGGAGGGGGACCAGGAACCCAATCTGCAAAGAAATCGCAAACTCAGACACCATCTGGGTTTATGGTATTCACTGTAAAGCACGCGCAATATATGTATATTCAGTTCAACCAACCCTTACTAAAGGTGGAACATGGGATCAGACTCTTCCTTGGGGATGAGTCACCGACCCTGTGGGAGAAAACATGTGAGGCACAGCCCTCACTTTTCCCCACGCAGTGTACATAGCCACCAACAACATGGGCCGCAGCTGGATTGATATTGGTTTCAAAACAGCTGATGAAGCCGATGCCACAGCAAAAGTCTGTGTGGAAATTGCCCTCCCCAAGGGCAAAAAATTGTGCACACCGTGCACACCATATGGAACAAAGCAAAAACTTTAATCATCTCTTGACTCACTCCCCACCAACCTTCCTCATAAGGTAATTGAGGAGGAGCTCCGCAAAGGTCTTGTGGCCTATAAAGAAATCCAGAAACTTGAATTACAGCGATTTCGCCTGATGCCCAACCTGTGCACGGGCAAAGCTATCACTGTAATCAATCCCTTCCCAGAAGTGGAAGAGGACTTATCCAGAATTCCCCACACAGCAGAATTTCACTTTGAAGATGGGAGCCAGTCAGCTGCATTCCAAGTTACACTGGAGCGCGCACCACCCATTTGCAACCACTGTGGCTCACTGGGCCACAAGGAACATGCATGCCCTGTGAAAGAGGGCTTAATGGAAAACGATTATTGTGAGGAAGCAATGGACGAAGATAACAAAAACTTCGCCAAAATGACTGATGGTCACCACCCATTCCGCTGGGGTGAAGATGGACTATACTCCATTGTGGACCCAGTTACAAGCAAACAATGTAAAGCAGCACAAAAATCCCGCAAGCAAGCAGCGGCCAAAGCGGCGGCACATGCAGAGTCCGCCATTAACCCCAGACAAATTTGGGAGGATATTTTGGATATTCACTGAACCAATTAATCAGAACAATATGCCCAGGTCAAAAATTTTCACAGTAACCTGAATGAGTCACAAAGCGACATCAGTCATGCACATATTGAGGAACAATGCAACTGCAATTTGGGTGAAAATGCGGTCACAATTCACCAAAGTTGAACCTCAAAAATACAAAATCTAATCAACAATCCGCATCAAATCAACATGAGACCTGTTCAGGAAAAGTTGACGCAAATGCAAAAAACTGCAATTCCATTGAATCATTGGGTCAGATCAAAGGAAACAACAAAAGGCAGTAAAAGAATTGGAGTACAGACGCGGAGCATGGCCAAAATGAGCCATGGTGGGATAGGGCCAGAGGGCCCTCCCAACCGCTCCTGAGGCGCCGCAGGCACCTCAGTGTCAATAGGGATGCTAAACATCGCAGGAGCCAAGGCTCATACGTCCCAAGCCAAAAAACTGGCATTCCTGAAAAAACCCCTTGTAGACATCTTGGCCATCCAAGAAACCCACTGTCTACTAGGGGAAGAAGAATCCTGGTCAACCAGTGTTGCACCATCACAATCAGTATGGACGTCTCACTGTGGGGTGATCGTCCAAAACAACAAAAAATTTAAAATTACAAATTCATTGTCACACTTGCATGGTTGAGTCTTGGTAGCAACAATTATGTGCCAAGAGGAAATAATTTTAATAGCATGTGTCTATGCACCGTGCACTGCAACTGAGAGAAAACAATTTTTTGAAAACATTCCTACTCTCACCCTCCCACCAGATACCATTATGTTAGGCGATTTCAACTGCTGGGATAACCCCAATATGGGTTGATGGCCTAATCCCAGGGGATACCCACCTGGACACAATGAATTCCGCACAATGAAGGCATCTCCTGGCTTACAGGATGCTCTTCCCCCCATTTCACTCCTTCCCCACATGACGCGGCCCAACATATGTGAGGGAGCGCTCATATCAATGAGTCGCATTAACCACCTCCTCGTCCTGCAATCCCACCGCTCAAGGATCTCCAAATTTACAACAAAAAAGATCAATTTTTCTGACCACCAATTAGTTACGGTGCAGTTAACACCAACCCAATCCCACACACAGGTGTCGCCTTGGAGAAAGCTTCACCCAGAAAATATAAAATTGCCTGAGATATCTGACTGGGTTGAAAACAAGGCTATGAACCCAGAATTCACAACCCCATTCACTTCAGATCCCATCAGAAAATGGGAAAATTTCAAAAAGGAATTAATAAACAAAACCCAACATATTGCATCACGCAAGTACACCGCGGACACAGCCACAATCAAACGTACCTTGGTGGAACTAGACCACCTGGAAATAAATACTCCAAGATCTGGCTATAGCCCTAACTGGGGACGCAAATGGGCAGAAATTTCTGCCCAACTTAACAACCTCATCTTTGAACACCAACACAGAATCAAAGTATCAAACAAAGGTAAGTTCATAAAGGAAGGCAAAACCTGTTCAACATACTTTTTCCGCCAATTCCACTCCTGCAGAAACCAGCCAATGAGCACACAGGTCTGCAAGGCCAATGGCACTGTGGCAACTGACCCTGAGGAGGTCATGGTGGAAGTACACCGCTACTACACCAAACTATATCGTGAAAGACCAACAGATTCACAAAAAATTAGAGAATTTATACAAACTGCTGAGATACAAAGTACACCACCAAATTATAATATACTATCCCTTATTACACGGGAGGAGCTTTGGGAGACAATTCGCGGTGCACCACGTAGGAAATGCCCAGGGCCTGATGAGATACCCTACGAATTTTACAAAAATATTCTCAACAAATTGCCCCCTCCTATTGGCGTCTATGAACCAGAGCTTATTAGAAACATGACTATTACCAGGAGGCCATGAATCCTACGTTATAACCTTGTATAAAAAGGGTGACAAGTTGGACCTGGACAACTGGCGCCCAATTGCACTCTCCAACACTGACACAGAAATTCTAAAAAAAATTTTAGCAGCTAGATTAAGCGCAATTGCATCTGACGTCCTATCACCCAACCAGTCTGGGTTTATACCAGGGCGTTCAATCTGGAACAACATACACCCTGTTGCAAACATTTGCTAATCCAAAGCAACTGGTGCCCTGGTCTTCTTGGATCAGGAAAAGGCGTATGACCGTGTTAGCTGGCCATACCTAAAAGAATGTCTACATGCCTTCAGTCTCCCACCAAGATTCATAAAATGGGCGATGCTCCTAACAGAATCTGCAACCATGGCTGTATGCGGCCCTGGATTCCTAACAAACAATATTAAACCACACAGAGGGCTCAAACAAGGGGATCCCCTCAGCCCACTGCTATACAATTTCAGCTTTGACCCACTCCTCCGAGTAACTGACTCACGTCTCATGGGGATAACCACACAAGGACAACCAACAGTCAAGATACTGGCCTTTGCGGATGACTGCGTAGCAGGTATAGCAAACAATGAAGATGCCTGACAGCTGGAATGTACTCTAGAGGAATACTCCAAGGTGAGCAATGCATCGCTCAACAAAAGGAAGACAGAAATCATCCTCTTAAGCAAATACACAAACAATTGGGCCACAACATCAGAACCTCATACCAACATATGAAGAAAAAACCCAATCATTTTACCCTTTGCAACAGCTCCCACCACCACTCTTGTCCAAAACCTTGGAATCTGGCTAGAATCAGGGGATATTCTAATGAAACAATGGAAGACAACCTGTTACAACGGGTATCCAAACGCGTTGCCTCCCTCAAGGGAAGAACCCCAGGACTAACAGGACGAGTTACAGTTGCTAACTCGCTCATCCTCCAAATACTGTGGTACCAGGCCACGCAATAGCCTTCTCACCTACCTTTATAACCTCAATCCGCGCGCTTATCCAGGGCTGGCTGTGGCCTGGCTCTCACCCTCCTATACGGATGGAAACACTATTTGGCCCACGCTCAAGTGGAGGCATGGGACTAATAGATTTTGAGAGCCACGCCAATCACATCCTAGGTACCTGGATAAAGGAAATCCTTGCTCCAGACCTCCTGCAACAACATTGGTCCAGAGCAGCAAGGACTAACTTTGCACAGGCGCTCAAATTAACCAACTCACATAGTCCACCCAGACTACTTTCATACCTTGCCAAGCACCCTACTGCAACGGGTCCACATGGAACCTCCCCTCATTTCAAGCATATACTCCAAACTATTTGCCGTATGGGATGAACCATAGAGAACATGGGTACTATACAGGAAAGGGGACGACCCAGCCCCCAATTCAAATCAAGAAACCCAGAAAACCACCCCCAGAGGGATATGCTCGCAACAACCCCAAGCATAGCTAGAATAGAATACCTAGATATATTGGACATTCCCTATGATTTAACCACACAGAAGGCAATGTGGTAAAATGACTCACCACTCACTCCTACAGCCAAAAATAAGAGCAAACGCCTGGCGCTGTCTGAGAAGGACCTTTAGGATGGCGGACCATTCCAACTCCCTCCACAAAACATGTACAGTATGTGGAGGGGAGGGATCCCTACATCACCACCTAGAAACATGCCCCCCAACCAAAGCTATATGGCAGGAAGTCGCACGCCTGCTTAAGATCCAAAACGAACAAGAATTCTCAATATCAAAGAGCATCTTCGCGCTCCAGATCGAGTCACCAATCCCATCTACCCTCCATTCCCTAATAATACCCATTGCAATGTGGACAATCCACACAATTGCATTAGATGCGTTCAAGGGCATGGTCCCAACCATTCATGGGGTTATTAACAGATTCCATGTCCACTTACTGGAGCACTTCCAAGCCTGGCTCTATGGATATATGAGACCAAGGCAAAAAGCGCTCATAGAATCATGGTTCCCACTCTTGTTCATCCACACAAACCCTTTCCTTCACACCTGTTTCATAGCAGAGGAAACCCCCTCGGAATAGTGCACCAACATCCCATACTTGGCAGTCCCGCTGGCAACAGGGGTAACTTGAGTACCCTGGGGTGCCTAATTTCGTGCTTGTCAGTTATTTCCTTAGTTTTATGTATATTCGGTAATGTCCATCCCCTGGTTGGCTTACCTCAGTTAAATAAAAATACACTCAGTCTCTAATTAGATCTACAATCTGTTTAATTGTAATTTTTAGATTAGCATCTTTATAAATTTAACCAAAAACTTATATTTAATTAATTTATTTTCAATATGCCAAATATATATGATACATGGCATTGTAAAAGAAATTATCTATCATAACAAAATATGCTTAAAATATTCTCTCTTTCCACTTGGCATAACTATATGAGAAAATTATATGGAAACAAGAAAGTAAATCTAAATCACCCACCATAGTTTCGCTCCAATGTCTTTGGATTCTCCGCTGGCTGCTCCAGTGTGGGGCAGCGATGAAACACCCCCTGCCATTTTCCATCCAGCAGGAAAATGCACTTGGACTGGCTCGCCCAGCCATACCAAACCCCTGGGATATTTGTTCCTCCCAAGGATCCTGATACCCACCTCGCTTGTACCCAAGTGATACCTCACTGCCCACTGGTGCTCCCCTGGAGCAACATGCATTTTGGCCTAAGGGTTGACTATGGGAAACTCTTCCCTTACCATGACCAAGACAAAATCAAAATGTCTCAGGCAGTGATGATTCCCACTAGATTCATAGATTTATTCCCCTATAAGGAGTATTTCAATCTTGACTTCACCTGTGAAGCTGATGCCGCCACAGCGGCAACTGTGCCTCTAGTATTCCAGGGTACCTCATATTCCCACAACTTGGACCCAGCTCCCAGCGGACACCACTTTGGTGGTCCAGTTTTTTGGTTTGCTCACCTACCCCTACCTGCGGTGCTCCACTAGGAGCTGATGGACGGTTTGGCAGCCTATGGCTCTAACACCATCTTACAATTTGTGGTCCCAAATGGTGCCACACGCCTTGCTGAGCCTCGGGCATATGTCACAATCAGCCTCAAAATTGGAAAAAATAACTATGTCAATTCCCCCCACGCCATCATTTCTTCTTTCCCTGACCATCCATTTTGGGCCCGTGTCAAGGGTGGGTGGATGATCTTTCCATCCTGTTTCAAGTTGGACCACTCAAAACGCAAGTGCCCCTCCTTAGCTGCTTCTGATGGCTCAGATTATTTGCCCACCAAACTCCAATCTGCCGCCCACCCCACACCAGTTCTGGAATGGGGTACAATCCTACCTCCCCCTCCCCCAAAGCCTGATGCTGCAGCTGCACCTGCAGCCACCAATCAGCCTCCTCCTCGCCCCAGCGCCAATCATGATTCCTCCAATCAAGCACCAGTTTGTCCCCAGTTTGATCCCATGCTTCCTCCAACAAATTAACCAAACCTCAACCATATGCTGATTCCCCAATTCAATTCAACCAGAACCCATGAGAGTTATTGGCTGAAATTGATGAATCAGGTAATCTCATTGAAAAACCATCTCCAAACTTTAAGCAGTTTGTTAATGCAGAATGGGACGCCAAATACTATCCTCATTTATATGCCCCACAGCCAGATGCAAATCATTTTGCAGTGACTACCAGATTGCAGTCAAAGCAGCTGCTACACCAGATTGCCATCCCCTCCGCATAGCTGTCACCAAATTAGTGGCGATGCTCATGGGAAATATTCCTCCTCCTGTTATCCTCCAACCCTCACCCCAAAAAGCAAAATCACAGTGAATCAATTGCACAAAAATATCAATGAAGCTATCCAGAACGTGGTAACTGTAGCACGGAATCCTAAAGCTAAGATTACCTGAACTAATATTGCCATGTTTGTTAAGCTTCCAGAAGCCCACATTAAAGCTAAAAAGCTTTAGACAAATATATCAGTGCCATTTTCCTAGCTGGCAATTTCCATGAGCTACCAATCATCAGTGATATTGAAACATATGCCGCCGATGCCCTGATGCCATTACTATCCACCTTGACATGTACCCTACTCTGGGATGAGGAAGCTGCTGCCAAAGATGAGCCCCCAATCCCCCTCCCCTTCCACCATGGAGGGATAAGCGGTTTCCGCTGCCCACCTGGTTGGTTGTTTTTGTTCAGTGTGTTTCATTAAATATGCTCATTTAAGCGTTTTGTTTGAATCAAATAGGTTATGTTAGTTTTTAGTTTTAGTTTTTAGTTTTAATAATGTCTGTCCCCTGGTCAGCTTACCTCGAATAAACAAAATATGCTATAAATATGTCTAATATTGGTATTACAAAAAGAAAAATAAAATTAGGTTAAAACAGTGCTTTAAAAGTATGACACTGATACAATGCCATGAACTATATATAAGCAATATAATGTGTAGAGTATTAGGGTATAATCTAAAAGTAATGTTAAAAATGGTACACAGCTCTCAAATGTTCTTACTAAAATTGTAATATAAACAACTTTTGTTCATAGTAAGGTCATCATAGCTATCGCCTGAGAAGGCTAATGAGTTTCAAGATACTAAAGCTTGTTTATATAGCTTTTAGTTTGATGAGATTGGGAAAGATATATCTGGCCAATTAGCTACTCAAAGTTAATCTCAGGTAGTAGTGTGTAAGTCAAAGGCCCTTATTCTATATTTTTAAGTTTTATACATTTCTTAAACTAAATATATTTTCTTACTCTAAAGCGTATTGTTAGGCTCTATACCCTTTTTGAAATGTCCAACTGAACAACCTGAACTCAGGGTTGATCATCCAAAGTTTTAGATTTCATATATGTGACACTAAAGATGCTGCAAGACCGCCACATTGACCTAGGATTACGCAGTGGGAATGCTAAGGCACAACAGGTCAATCCTAAGGGCCTAGATGGCCAGAGGTTGGCAGGTCTAGATTTACAAAATACACATAGTAAGAGATTTTCTGAGATGTCAGAAATTGAGTTAAAACATAAATTGACATAAGCTTAATTTTGGAAAAGTTGCCATAAAGCCTTGAGTACCCAATCAGCATTCTAGAATGGGTCTGGAAAAATCCAAAGAAATTTAAAGCCTTTTAAGCATGCCAAGCAGGTGCCCAAACACTGCGAAGTCTGCAGCAACTAAGCCTCACAACAGTATAAAGAGCACTCAACAAATGTAGTATTTTTAATTTTGTCTTCTAGTCTTTAAAAATAAAAATAGATTGAAATTATAACATAAAATTTAACTAAGTGTTGTTTATTTGAGATATACAACTACTGGCTAATAAATATTTTGGAATTTGACAAGGAATTGCAGCCTTGTATGCCATTTCTGGTGGACGATCCAAGTTGTTTTTACCCAGTATAGATTTACCATCTTGCAAGAATTCCTTTACAGATGCATCTCAAGCCAGCAAGCAAATGACTTCTTCTCCAGATTACTGTCTTTCTTATGGCAATAACTAGGGCTCTTCTTCCTAACTACTTTTTAGCTACTCAGAGAGACCCCATCTGTCCTGATATAAACACATTTTTAAAGGCATTTTCAAAATGAAGCCTAATAAATATTTAGTTATAATATGAGAGATATATAGGTAAACCTAGCCTTTTAGGGCTAGATTCTCAGCCTTTAACCATAAAGGAGTGTCAGAAATCTCATTGGAACTCAATTTTATTTAGTTATATAAGGGTAAGGTTACTAAGATTAATATCTTAAGTTTAAGGAAAATCTCGCTTGTTATTTTGATATTCTTTAATATATATATATGAGTAAGTACATTCTGTAAAGTTCTTATAATTGGCTTCAGTTAAAGTCCCTCTCAACTCACTAATACATGACTAAAACACCTCACCACATAAGCTGTCAATTGTTTATTTGGCTCTATCAGGTCTTCATACAAGGTGTACATAAATATTAGTTCAAATAAGGGCGCCAACCCATATTAGGTGTAAGTGCCACATTTGGGAGCATATCTTATTAGTGATGGCCACCAAGCGGTTATATGCATTTTAATCTAGGTGGGAAATCCTATGAAACACCATGATATACATTGGTCACATTCCCCAAGAGTCCTGTGAAATCTAATGGATGTATGTAGGCATCTATGATCATTATTTATGTTACAAGTAGCTGGTGAATAAATTATCTCAGTCTATATGTATAGAACATATGAGTATATAATCTGTTGATATTTTTAAAAGTCTTTACTAGATATATATGTTTTTAGCACAGTTTGAAGTTATATATACCTTTTTATTTTTAAGATAATATTATATATATTAAACTGTTTGTTAGTATCTGTTATTCTGTTCAACACAAAAACTTGCTATAAAAGGTAAAATATAAAAAACTAGATATCCAATAACTTTTTGGTCATATAAAAATATCTGCTGTTGAGCCGTCCATGTTTTATATATTTAGTGTTATTTGTATGACAGCCTTCAATCACATGTAAGGTGTCAGCTCACTTCCTGAAGTAGTGGTTAATACGCTATAAATCATGTATGGGCGGGTTTCTTGAGTTCATAGAACTTGCCTATTCATTTTATCCACCTTGAGACTTTGACTACAACCTAACATTTTGACCAGTAGCTCGCAGCCCAATTGCTTCTCTTATCACAACAAGCACTTCAGTCTATGGGTTAAGAGAGAAAAACTTATTCTCTTATCATATGTAACCATCATTAAACAAGCCCAGGATGCCACAAAGCCTTCTGGATTCATTTAACTACCCATACAAGTTCTATTTTGACTTTGCATGTCCTGTGAAGATAATGATAATGCTACAGCCTAAGTATGCCTAGTCTGCAAGGTCACCTCCATTTCAATACTCTTAAATGTTACCAGCCAATACCATTCTCAATATGCAGTTTTCTGGCCTTACTACACTAAGTTCCTTTGAGATTCTCTAAAAGAAGCTGGTTGATGGTGTTGGAAAATTCAATAATGTTTCCAAATTAAAAATCAATTCTCCTAAAGTAAGATTTAATCATATTAACAATTCGACATCTAATTTTATTGATTTACCATTGCCTAATGTAAACTCACTTCTTACAGGGTCATTTCTACAAAAAATTTTTTTAACAATCATACATGTCTGACAATAGCTATTTTTACCTGAAAGACGTTTTAAGTTTTCTAATATATGATGAAGATCTTTCTTCATCTGTGACACATAGATCACCTTGAGAACATACTAAATCACACCTTATAAATATTTCTGATTTTAATAAGGAGATATCTCTAATACAGATCATTAATTATTTTAAATTATAATTTAAAATTTAAAATTGTTATTCTTAGAGAGATATCTCAAAAAAGTCAAATTGATACTTTAATTAAAGGAATATTGAAGCCTTTAGATTACCTGAACTCAGTTTTAGTGTAAAAATTAATGTTTGATGCTTTCTGCCAGGTTTTACTTCTAAAGCCTTAGTGATACTTAATTTCACACCAATGACTAATCTTATCAAAACCTCCTCTTCCTCTGAGGAATCAATGAGTTCTACAGTGGGTGAATACTTATTATTAGGGAATGCCTGTTCCCAGTATTAATAAAATTTAATTTCAGATTTAGTGAATTTGTATATCAGGAAGCTGGGCAAATTTTGCAATGTTGGCTCTGGTGATACGTGTGGAGTGGAAAAATCTGCCAGTTCAGCAACTTGCTTGACAGCGGTGATGGCAGCTTCATTTAGGCTTTTGATTTCATCTTTTGAAATAGCAGGGAAATCAGGAGAGAATTCAATGATATGCAGCCCTTCTTTAAAATCAGTGACAAAATTGTGCCACAGCATTGTGGAGATGGCAACTTTCAGGTGTGGCCACTGCAGCTTCAGCCAGCTGATGGTCGCTTAGGAATGGGGTAGCAGTGGGTTTGGGGACAGATTGTTTAGGCGAGAGTGGGGCATCAAAGTCTGAATTCAGATAGGGCTCTATATTAATTGGGAAATCTGGTGGTGGGACAACTTCACTAGATTCGTTCACTTCATCCAATAAGTCCCAGGGATTTTGGTTGAGTAGGAATAATTTGGTGAATCATAGCTTAGGTTGAGTAAGTTTTGGGGCGGGAAATTGGTTGTATTGAATTTGGGTCCAAATCTGCGCCCAATTGGTTGTCATGGATGCAAATCGGCTGGCTTAGGCATGAGTTGCTAGATTTTGCTTTGGATTCAACAAGTGCATGGCCTGTGAGGGTCGGGGCAGCCAAAATCCCTATTTAAATTATGTTGGTGTGGCCTCATGGGTGGATTAATGGTTTTTGCAGAGTTTGAATTGTATTAAATGCTTTTTTGGTATGGTCCAATTTATGGCAGAGGGGCAAACTGTGCGGCCATTGTTGGTGCAAGCTCATAAGAAATGGTTAGGTGAAGATGTGATATAGGAACGTGGTGAAATGTGTTGGGTCATGTTTAGCTGGTGGGGGTAATGGTGCATTGCCCAAGGTGCCGCTAGGTGCTGAGCACCACTTGGGACAAGGAATTGAAGGATGGGGTTTATGCCATAAGTGGAAAGCCCTGACATCAACTCTGCATATAGTGTTTGAGGGGGTAGGTGTGAGTGGAGGTTTATAAAGGTCACCACAAGTGTGGTATCATTGGGGAGATGTGTTTGGATGGTAGTAATGAGTGTGTTTTTTATAAATTAAGGGCGTTGCTGCTGCAGCGGCTGCATCCTCTTCAGTGGGGAAACCAATATCTAAATAGCCCTTGTAAGGGTGGAAGTCAATAAAAACCGCTGGTGCAAAGGTGGCCGTTGTTAGCTCAATAATCTCTTTGTCATCATACAGGAAGAGGTGTCTGTATTTGACACAGTGGCTAAAGCGGATATTGGATTGAGGTAGGACTAGAGGGTGGAGGTGGGTTTAGTGGACTTGTGCAAGGTGCAGTGCTAAGTCCCTTGAGGGAAAAATTGGCCAGAAGTATTTGGCAGACTGGGTGAGCCCATCCACACGAATTTGCCTGCTGGGCGGTAAATGCTAGCAGGTGGAGCACCGCTGCCCCACACTGGGGCAGTAGATGGTGGATCTGAGGGCATAAATTGGGAAATTGATGTGGTGAGGTGGTTGGTGGAAAATTGACTTGTTTTTTTAATTGTAAAAATTGATGTCAAGTGGAAAGAAAAGTATGAATTTATATATAAATAGACCTGATAATTCTGTATATAAAATTCAATTGTCAGAAATCTCTGTTACTATAATTTGGTTACTAAAAGGACCCTTCTTCCAGGAAGCCGCTCTAACCAATCCTGTGCCTCTATAGTCCTTTCTACTATGATTTATTTATATAAAAGTGATATATTGGCCAACACTGAAGTGGGACTAGTTTAAACAAAGCATTATCTCCAACAATATGTACATCACACTATTTATCATTTGATTCAAATATTGGGATAACACCAACATAAGATTCAACGTCCATCCTTGCTATCCCAACAACTCAATTTCAACTAGCTAGTTTATATTTACCGCCTCCATCTTTAGACGTGACAATCAGGTAGCTGTTATAGAAAATTGTTATTTATTCAGGGAAGGTCGACCAGGGGACAAGCACTTCCAATATAGTGGGGATAAACTAATGAAATTTGAAAATTAAAAGACACCCCAGAACATCGATGAATCCCCCCTCGGGTTGGGACCATCTAGTACTAAAAAAAGACACCCCAGAGGGTTCAAGGCCCCTCTTGTTGTCTCCAGTATCGCCAAGTTATGGACGGTAGGTGGGTTTATGCTGGCTTATCCTTGGATGCAGCATGAGTGAAGGAAAGAATTGATCTTTAGGAACCATATGGGGAACCATGTGTTGATTGCCCTTCTGTTTCTTGAGGTCATGTTTCCAAACAACCATGCTAGGAAATGTTCCAATATATGGTAGTGGAAACAATTAATTTTTTCTTATATTGTCAGCGTTGCTCCTATAAACAATTAGTACTATCATATGGATCGTCCATAGTGCTATTGCTACTATTGATGCTCGGAGGATGGGCGGATAGGTGAGCTCATGTTTAGAGCGAACATGTTCCTAGATAGGCTGAATGGTTGTCCAATTTCTTGGCGTAGTCGCATGACCACTTTCCATAAAGCCACTGATGTTTAGCATTGTTTTAGACGATGTGCTAGGCTTCCATACTGACCACATATTGTACATGAGGAGTGGGCAGCATTTGACCGTTCTGATGTGTGGTATACTCTCCTCATTCATCTCCACACATGTGTTCTTATCCTGGGTTGAAGTAGAGGTAATTTGTGTATCTCCATAGTCTTCTTTGGGTCTTCAGGTTGCTTAGTATATCCATATGGTCCAGGAAATAAATCCTGGCTATGATACTTGGATTTCTGCATATTATGTTATCTGTGACTATTTGGCCATTAATTTTCTGTCTGTGATTTAGCCTTGGGCATCCTTGGTAACTGGTTTGGCCGCTTATGTGGATCCGCCACGTTGCTCTTCTCATGGCTAGGAGTATTCGTTTGAAGTGTGCAGGAGTGTCATGTGGTCCTGCAGATGTAGGATGGGATGCCAGATACTTGATTAATGTGTTTGAGTGATCTGGGTTTTTAATGTGAGTGCTAGTGTAAAGTTATTTCTTGCTGTTCTGGCCCAATGTATATATGGAAGATCTGGGCTAGTCACCTGAGCTATCCAGGATCCTAGTATATGGGTCGCTTGCTCTACATAATTAGTAAGCCCCATACCTCCATCTCTCCTAGAGCCAAATAGGGTTCTGAGGCGTACAGGGGGGTTGTGGCTGGACCAAAGCCATCCTTGATATAGGGCTTGAATTGTATTAGAGAAGGCCGGTGAGAAAGCAATTGCATGGGCCGTAAACCATATGATTGATAGAATAATAGAGTTGGCTACCGTGACCCTTCCTGTTAGACCTGTTTGATGTCCATGTAAGGAGGCAATGCGTTTTGTTATCTTATCTAGAAGTTGATTTTTCATTATGGAGTTGGCATAACCTCCTGCTTTTAACCACACCCCCAAGTGACGAACAGGTCCAGCTGTTGGCTTGTTGGTGAAGGGAAGTTTCAGTGGGGTTATTGTTGATTTTCGCCTCCTATGTCTGGTTAGGAGTCTTGATGTTGTATTACTTTGTTGGACCAGGGTAGATGGCGTCCACTGGGTCTGATATTTCCCAGGAGTATAATTTTCGTTTTCTCAGTGTTAAGTGATGCGTTGCTTATGGATGAGAAATCTTGTATTACCTTCTCAATTCTACAAGCATCCTTATTGTTTAATATTCCCAACACACAATCATCAGCGAAGGCCATCATTTTGACTGGTGGTTGGCCCTTGACATTGATTCCCTTGAGAAGTGTATTTGTATTCCGGATTAGAGGATCCAAGCTAAAATTGTAAAGTAGAGGGCTTAAGGGGTCTCCTTGTTTGAGTCCTCTCTGAGGATGATTTGGGTTATTTAAGAAGCCTGCTCCACGCACAGCCATGGTAGCTGACTCTTTGAACAACATCACCCATTTATGAATCTATTTGGGATCTTAAATTTTTTAGCAGTCCTGAGATAGGTCCAGTTCACTCTGTCGTATGCCTTCTGTTGGTCCAAGAAGACAAGCGCTCCAGAGGTTTTGGACTGGCAGACATTTGCAACAGTGTGGATGTTGTGCCATATGGATCTTCTTGGAACAAATCCACATTGTGATGGGGATATCGCGTCAGTTGCAAATTCTCCTAGTTGTTTGGCCATGATTTTTGTGAATATTTTTGTGTCTGTGTTGGTTAATGAGATTGGGCGCCAGTTGGATAAATTTAGTCTGTCTCCTTTTTTTGAATAGGGTGACAGTGTAAGCTTTTAAGTCCCAGGGAACGTCACCTGGCTGTTGATTGGGCCATCTTCCCATTCCCGAGTAGAAAGACACTGAAAAGGATGGCGGTAACCTTCGTTACTCAGGGAGATCTCACTCACATAGTAGACAAGTGATGGGTAACAGCTCTTCCGCTTTGGATTCCACCCCCAGTACCCACACTCACCTCAGCAGAACTGTCATGGGGAATTAGCGAAATCTGCCCCAAAATTGTCAAATTGAAATTGGTGGATCTAATTTAAGTGCAATCTGGCTGATGCCCGAATCTCAAGTGGCTGGAAAGTCATGAAGACTGAGGTATTGGTCAGAATGCCTGACAGTTCCAATTTGATCAATATGATAATTGAACAAAGCACCCTCCTACCAAAGTCATCAAGGATCATCCTTGACAATCAGGCTATAGCATTGGGCGCCACCAATGAGGGTTCAAGGCCCCCAGTAGGCAATTTGGGCGTTGCAGCCAATGTGATGCCATTGACCAAATGAATGGTCAAATGACTGAGAGTGGGTGGGTTGGGCGTCCTGAACCTGTTCCCAACCAAATGGACCCACACCTATGAGGGGTGGCCTTGGGGGGATTCCTATCGCTCATTGGGCCAAATGCCATCGCACCAACTGTTGGAAACGTAGCTGAGCCCCAGTTTGGATGTTTGAGGTCAAACTGACAGTGACTCAGCCCATCGCCAAATTTTGCGATGTTGGTTCTCAAGGAACAATCCGCCAACACAACTAATTTGCTGGTTAGGTCAAAATTTGTGGGACCCAATCCCAGCTTGTCACTACCCCAATTGACCACTATTTAACCAGTTGCATAGCACTGTGAAAATTGTTGGTCGATTTTCTTCCTTTTCCTTCAAATAAAATTTTGCCAAAAAACCCAAACAATTTTTATTATTTCTTCTGACCGCATCCCTGATGGCGTTTCCCTGGTGGCCTGTCAGTCCATATACTGGATGGGCTCTACCAGTACTCTTGGTCACTATGGCCCCCTCCATCATTGATTGGGTTCAGCAAGTCTGATATTTTTGGCTCTACAACCCTATTATCACTAACTTCCAGCAGCAATACATGGGGATCTTGTGGCCATATATCCACCAATTGCAAGAGAGAATCCATCTCCTTGCCACCCCAGTTGAAATGACCCCATATGCTGAGGATCTCATCGAGACTATCTCAGTGATTCCACCCCCTGCAGCAAGACCCCCTGGGTCAGGAGTGGTTTCAGTGTGGTTCATCGTCAGGATCATTCTCACCTTTGTGCTGCACCAACAATTCGTCATTTCTAAATGCCTGGTTCCATATCAATTCATCCAGTCAGCAATGCCTCTGGCATTCTGGCTTGCTTTTTGGGTGCTTATGCATCCTGACTGGCAGACCGGTCTAAACTTCTTTTGCCGTTTCCATGACATAATTGACCAACCATTATTTCCAGCCACTTCCACCTTGTTCTTCAAACTGGGCGCCGCAGTGGTTACTCTTTACCAAATGAATGTGCAATCAGTAGTTTGCTGTTTGTTGTTTGTTTGGTCACTTTCCAACTTTGGGAGAAGTATCCGCTCTACCTTGGGAAATCTTCTTCAAGCCACCCAAGCTGCACAGATTGCGTCTCCTCCTCCTTCCTCTAGCCTGGAGGGAAAATCGAGTGTCCCCTCCCAGGAGATCGCCAATCAAGTTCTTGACACGCTCGCTGAAGTAGAAATGTGTACAGAAATAGCACTCAATAACGCTTCTATGTTATCTCATGCCCAACAAGGGCTCACGTTGTTAGACGCTGTGGATGGGGATGCCCACCGTTGGGTGAGAGGTCTTTTGCATTCTTCCTCACAAGCAGGAGACTTACCCCTATGATAGCTGTTGTGTCAGCCGCCTTGAAACCCCCTGTGTCCCAATCAGACCACTTATTCCAACTGATCTATGCCATGGCTGAAGCCCCTAGCTTGGTTTCTTTGATTTCTACCTTTAATGAACTGGTCCCCACGTCAGGTCTATCTATTGATATGCTTCAGGCAGTCTTTAGATCGGGCTTGGATTTGGGTTCTGCTCATCACAAGGTCTGGTCTACCATCCAAGGATCAGTAGATCAAATATGTGCCTCAGCAACCACCATCAACGCCTTACCCCATCATGTTACCCGTTATCAGAAGGCGAATTTCTTGATTGGATTACCCAAAGTAGATGCAGACAATGCGCCTATCTCCAAATTAGCGGTAGACTTGGGTACCTATCTTGCCATAACCCCTGAGTCTGAGTTGGTGGGTACAGAGTTAACTATTAATGATTCTGTCCAAGCCCAGATGAAGGAAGTCGTTTCCCCCACCCTCATACTTCCAATATTTGCTCCAGCGAAGGACCCTGACCTTACCCCCAATTTGCCCATTATTTCTTTAGTTGCAAATGAGTCAGTCAATTCTTCCAATAAACAAAACTTCGCTTATTTCCTTGTGCCTATGAAGATCAGTATTGGTCCGCATCATGTCTCCTTCAAAGCTCTGGTGGATACCAGAGCTGCGGGAACTTCATGAGTGTTGAGTTGGCGCAACAATTAAAACTTAAATGGATGCGGGCTCCTCAGTGATGGTGGCCTCATCTGCTTATCAGTCCTCATATGTTGTTCGCCGACTGGTACCCTTTTCAATCCACCAGTTCACCTTTTGAAATCATTTTTTGGCTATGCCAAACCTGGTGTTTCCAGTAATGTTAGGTGTGGGGTGGTGGCACTGACAACATGTGAAGATTCATTTAGAGTCTAATATGTTGTCATTTACCAATGATGATTTGGAGGGAGAATTCCCTCTGATCAACACCCTCAAGAAGATACAAGGAACCAGCTCTATCACTACCATGGTTACTTCTGCGGGCATTTTAGCCAATTTCCCCAAAAGCTTAATGTGATATTGGAGAATCTTTGACATGGAAAAGGCGGATCGCCTGCCTAAGCACACTAGGTACAATTGTGGGTTTTGCACAACCGTGGAGTTGGTGAACATCAACTGTCCGTTGTATCCCCATACAGCAGAGGAAGAAATTGCACTCAATACCTGGTTGGACGACATGTTGAAAAAAGGTTGGTTGTTCAAGGAGACCTCACCTGTCGCCTCCCCCATCATCTTCGCCAAAAAATCAGATGGTTCTCTCCGTCCCTGCATGGATTATGGTCATTTGAATAAAATAACCGTTTCTGATCCCTACCCATTGCCGCTGGAGCAGACAATCATCCAGGCAATCGCCAAATCCCGTGTGTTCTCAAAGCTGGATCTGATGAATGCCTTCAACCAAATTTGGGTAATGGAAGGGCAGAAATGGTTAACCGCAATCTGAATGAAGTGAGGCATTTTTCAATTTTGGGTTATGCCCTTTGGGCTGAAGAATGCTCCCGCTACATTTCAATGGATGATTGACAATGTACTGGGTGATCTCCAGTTTACCTGTGCAATTGCATACATTGATGATATCCTGGTTCACTCCCCAACTCCAAGCAACATGCTACTGACTTGGAAGCGGTGGTGGTCGCCTTTCATAAGGCAGGTTTGTTCCTCAAACCTTCCAAGTGTGAGTTTTATAAGGAGGAGGTTACTTTCCTCAGGAAACCTGGTTCTCAAAGATGGCTATGCAATCCCTCCCAACAAGTTAGATGCAATCTGAGAATGGCCAACTCTGATTATGTAGAAACAACTTCAGAGTTTCTTGGGAACCATCATTTTCCTAAAAAAACTTTCCCCAGCACTTTCCCAGTTAGCCGCACTGCTCCACCCCCTTACTGGAAAAAACGTACCATTTTTTTGGACGCCCAAATGCCAGCAGGCGTTTGAATCAATCAATGAGGTGTTCATGTCTCCGCCCATTTTGAAACACGCTGATCCCACCAAACTGTATATTGTGGCATGTGATGCCTCATAGGTAGCAGTGGGAGCGGTGTTGCTTCAGAAGCATAATGGTATTAAACATCCGGTTGCTTATTTCTCCCAAAAATTCACAGCCACAGAGCAGCCTTGAACTATTTATGATAAGGAATTGGCAGCTGTTGAATGGGCATTAACCCATTGGCGGTATCTGTTGCAGGGTGCCCGCCATGAATTAACAGTCCACATGGATCACCAGGCCCTTTTGTATTTTCACAAACCCCAAAAATTGGTGCATTGGCAGGCCTGAACCTATTGGGACTTGTGCAGTTTTAACTTCAAATATGAATTCATTAAAGGTGCGCTCAATGTACTTTCTGATTTCCTAAGCCGCAGTCCTGCCCACTGACCCTCAGAACCTGAGGAGGTGGATCTCGTTACTATGATTCCTGCCACTCAGATCCTGTCAATCGTTCCCCCATTCTTTCCTCTGTCACTTTGGCTCCTGACGCCCTGCTAGTAGCTCAGGTTTTAGCCGGTCAAATGGCTTGTCCTGAGGGCGTGGAGTTGGTTGAACAGTTGGCTCACTTGAGTCACAAACACTCCTTATACTCCTTAGATGAGGGACTCATTTACTTTCACTCTCACATCTGGGTTCCCCCTCCTTCCACTTGGAGGTATTCCGTGCACATCATGATCCCCCCACAGTCAGACATACCAGTAACAAGAAATGCATCAATTTGATCAAGCGCACCTTAAATTGGGTAAGACTGACAAAAGAGATCCCAGCTTGGATCGCCAATTGTGTTAATTGCACTAGGGGCAAGTCAGATCTCTCCAGGAAAAGTGGCCTCCTGCACCCCTTACAGCAGGCGGAGGGTCCATGGACCTCAGTGTCCATGGACTTTATTGTTGAACTCCCCTGTTCTAATGGGTTCGCAGTGGTGATGGTAGTGGTGGATCATTTCACAAAATTTTCCCTTTTTTCCTTGTACTTCTGCAATTACATAAGAAGAAACTGCTCGTCTTTTTATATGCCATGTGTTTTTGATGTTCAGTCTTCCCCAGGAGATCATCAGTGAATGGGGTTCACAGTTTACCACGCGGTTTTGGAGTGAACTCATATCAATCCTGAAAATATCCCCCTGTTGATCCATGGTGTATCATCCTCAGTCCGATGGACAGACTGAGTGGGTCAATCAAGTCCTCAAACAGTACCTGCGTTGTTATGCTGAAGCAGCGCAGGATACTTGGGCCAGTGACTTGCCCCTCACTCAATTCTCTTACAATAACGGGACCCACGCATCTATGGGGTTTTCCCCTTACAAAGCAATGTTAGGTTATAATCCTTGATTTTTGGTCAGGCCATGTTTGCGGCCTGAGGTTCAAGCTGCCGCGGACCACGCTGCCCATATCTGATCAACTCAAGCTTTAGTGTGGGAACACCTTACCAAAGCCATCAATGACTACAAGCGGTTTGCGGATTGTAAGCATCTTCCAGGTCACAATTTTATGGTGGGTTCCTACGTTATGCTTGATACCCATCATTTAAAAATTCAAACCCATTCCCATAAATTCTCCAGTAAACGCTTGGACCCCCATTTAGTGGAGGAGGTATTGGGTAATGGGGCGTTCTGAATGAAGCTTCCTGCGTATTGGAAGCAGCACCCTGTTTCCATGTTTCGCAGCTGTCACCCTTCAAGGGTGCAATTCCCATGGAACTGATTATCGTCAATAATGAGGAAGAAGCTGAGGTAGAGGCTATCCTGGCATACTAGAAGTTGTGACGTTCCATCCAATATCTAGTGGCCTGGAAAGGGTATCCGGCCTATGAAAATAGTTAGTTCAGGGCGCATGATTGCGCGAATTGCATGGACCTGGTCGAAGCATTCCATATATCCCACCCTGAGGCTCCCCACCCCCAGAAAGTCGTGATGATTGTGGCTATCAAGTTACCCAAGGCACACAAGAATGTGGCTCTGGTGCAGTTTCCTGGTGGGGGTGCCCTTCCTTTGGAAAAAGGAAAGGGTAATGTAAGTCCCAGGGAATGTCCCCTGGCTGTTGATCAGAACATCTTCCCATTCCCAAGTAAAAAGACACCGAAAAGGATGGTGGTACCCCTTGTTACTAAGGGCAATCTCGCTCATGTAGTAGATGAGCGATGGGTGACAGCTCTTCCACTTTGGATCCCACCCCCAGTACCCACACTTACCTTGGCAGAACTGTTATGGGGAATTAGTGAAATCTGCGCTGAAATTGTCAAATTGAAATTGACTAGATCTAATTTGAGTGGCAATCTGGCCAATGCCCGAATCTCAAATGGCTGGAAAGGCATGAAGACTGAGGTATTGGTCAGAATGCCTAATGGTTCCAATTTGATCAATATGCCAATTGAACAAAGCACCCTCCTACCAAAGTCATCGAGGATCATCCTTGACGATCAGGCTATAGCATCAGGCACCAAAATGAGGGTTCAAAGCCCCCAGTAAGTAATTTGGGTGTTGTGGCTGATGTGATGCCATTGACTAAACAAAAGGTCCAGCGACCAAGCGCAGGTGGGTTGGGCATCCTGAACCCGTTCCCAACCAAATGGACCTGCCCCTATGAGGGGTGGCCTTGGGGGATTCCCGTTACTTGCCAGGCCAAACGCTGTCACACCAACCATCAGAAATGTAGCTGAGCCCCAGTTTGGACATTTGAGGTCAAACTGACAGCGACTCATCCCAGTGCCAGATTTTGTGATGTTGGTTCTCAAGGAACAAATCCGCCCATTTCCTAACAATTCACGTAAGGTCAAAATTGTGGTACCTGATCCTGGCTTATCACTACCCCAATTGACCACTATTTAACCAGTTGCATAGCACTGTGAAAATTGTTGGTCAATTTTCTTCCTTTATCTTCAAATAAAATTTTGCTAAAAAACCCAAAAAATTTTTATTATTTCTTCTGACTGTATCCCTGATGGCGTTTCCCTGGTGGCTGTCAGTCTTTATACCAGATGGGCTCTACCAGTACTCTTGGTCACTATGGCCCCCTCCGTTGTTGATTGGGTTCAGCGAGTCTGATATTTTTGGCTCTACAACCCTATTATCACTAACTTCTGGAAGCAATACATGGGGACCTTGTGCCCATATATCCACCAATTGCAAGAGAGAATCCGTCTCCTTGCCACTCCAGTTGAAATGGCCCCATATGCTGAGGATCTGTCATGGAAATGGCAGAAGAACTTTAGACTGGCCTGCCAGTCAGGGTGCGTAAGCATCCAGAAAGCAAGCCAGAATGCCAGAGGCATTGCCGGCCATACAACTTGATATGGAGCCAGGAAATAGGATATCACAAAATTATGGCGGAATGTCAGGGTTAGGAGTATCTCAACAGCAAACCACACTGAATAGATTTCGGAACCAGGGGTTCTGCTAACAGGAGTGGAAACTACTGGGATAGTTACTGCGAGAGATTCTTGGTTGTTAAGACCATTTTGTTGGGGGTAAAAGAGCGGTGAATCTTCTCTTGTAGTTGGCGAACATAGGGCCATAAGATCCCTGTATATTGCTGCTGAAAAGTCATGAGAACTGGGTTGTAGAGCCAAAAAATTTGGACTTGTCAAGCCCAATTGGCGATAGAGGAATCATAGTAACCAAGAGAATTGGTAATGCCCACCCAGAGTGCGGAGCGGCAGACCACCAGGCAAACACCATATGGAATGTGGTTGAAAGAAGGGATATAGAAATTTAGGGTTTTTTCAATAAAATTTTTATTTGGGAAATAAAGTAATAAAAATTGACCACCAATTTCTCAGTGCCTTGCAATTAATTAAATAGTGGTCAATTGGTGAAAATGTGGTCAGGATTCACAAATTTAGTCTAACTGGCGAATTGGATGGTAGACGGGGGGTTTATTCTTTGGGAACCATCATCACAAAATTTGGCAGTGGGATGAGTCTCTGTCAGTTTGACATCAAACATCTGGACCAGGGGTCAATTACGTTTCTGATGGTTAGCATGACAGCGTTTAGCCCAACGAGTGACAGGAATCCCCAAGGCCATCCAATATAGGGATGGGACCATTTGGTTGGGAACAGGTTCAGGATGGCCAAACCACCCGCACTTGGTCGATTAACCATTCATTCAGTCAATAGAGGCCCATTGGGCGCAACACCTGAATTACTATTGGGGTGTTTCAAACTCTTGGTGATGGTGCCTGATATTTGTTATACTGATTTAGGAGTCAAATTGGAACCGTTGGGCAATACAGCTGATGTTTCATTCTTCATGCTTTTACAACCATTTGAATTTTGGCCATCAGCCCAATTGCTACCCAAATTGGAACTGACTGATTTCAGTTCAATAATCTCAGCACAGATTTCACTGATTCCCTGCAACAGTTCTGCCAAGGTGAGTGAGGAAATTGGGGGTGGAATCTGAAGTGGATGAGCTGTCACCCATCGCTTGTCAACTATGTGGGCGAGATCGCCTTGGGTGATGAGGGGTCTGCCATCCTCTTCAGTGTTTTCTTACTTGGGAATGGAAAGATAGCTCAATCAAGAGCCAAAGGACACTCCCTGAGACTTACAGGATCTCACTGAGACCATCTTAGTGATTCCACCCCCTGCAGTAAGACCCCCTGGGTCAGGAGTGGGTTCAGTGTGGTTTGTCATCGGGATCATTCTCACCTTTATGCTGCACCAACAATTTGTCATTTCCCAATGCCTGGTTCCATATCAAGTCATCCAGTTGCCAATGCCTCTGGCATTCTGGCTTGCTTTTTGGGTGCTTACGCATCCCAACTGGAAGGACAGTCTAAACTTCTTCTGCTGTTTCCATGACAAAGCTTCTTTGCCTCCAGGTAGGAGGCATGTTTCCATAATACACTTGTTCATGGAAGCTAAAAGGATATTAGATATGTTAGTAAAATATTTTATATAAAGCTTATAGGAAATCCCATCAGGTCCAGGGCATTTCCCTCTTGGTGCACCGCATACTACTTCCTATAGTTTCTTGCATGATATTAGGTTGATTAAATTGTTATTATGAGCCATGATGTCAATATGTGCACTTGTGAGGAATCTTTCTGATTTTTCTGGTTTGACCAGTTCAGATTTATATAAATTCATATAAAGCCTGTGCACTTTAGTTGTGACTTCTTCAGGTGTTTCTACTATAGATTTGTCCAGTTGTTAGACCTGTGTGCAAGCTATCATATTTTTCTGAGCGTGTAATTGATAGTAAAAATAGTTTGAGCAAGTTTCTCCATCTTTTATGTTTTTTACTCTGTATTGAACCCCAACTTGGTGTTGATTTTCGCGTATCAGGGTGTTTAGCTAAGAAGAAGCCTTCGCCCATCTGTAACTCCATCCAGGGATGTACCCTGTGCGTGGGACATTGTTTTCTAGGTGGTTGATTTTTGTCAAGGTGTGTTTGATAATGGCTGAAGCTGCCCTGTATCTTCTAGACGTTATTTGTTTGGTTTGTTGGGTTGTTGATTTTCTAATATTTCCCAGGTGGTTAGTGGGTCCAAACAGAAAGGTGTTTGAAAATCCTGGGTTGAGGATATTTCCTCCATCCAGGATTGAAATTCTGAGTCAGCTAAACTTTCTGGGTGTATTCTGCACCACCTGGGTGTTTGGGTAGTTGTTTTCGTTGGTTTATAGGACACCAAAACTAGCCAATGGTCAGAAAATTTGATTTTTTGTAAATTTGAATTTTTATTTTGGTGATGGCAAATTAGTGGTGCGAGTATCAGATCTATCCATGACATAGAGATAAGTGCACCATTGTGTACATGTGGGCGTGTCATGTTTTTTAGTAGGGGTGACCTTTTTGGTAATGGACCATATAGTCCCAGGGTGGCCTTTAGTATGCATAATTCCACTTGCCCTTAAGTCTCTCCGCTGTTTATGGCCATCAGTTAGTATCTGGGTTAATCCAGAAGTTCATGTCCCCCATGACAAAAGTATTTTCTGGAAGATTTAGTTGTGCTAGAACTGTTAAAAACACTCTCAGTCCAGTGCAAAGTTCATTGCATATACATTGGCTATTGTGTGCACTTCAGTGTGCCATGAGAAGGTTATGGCTAGTATGCAGCTGTCCAGGAATGAATTTTTATTGATAAATTTAAAGTTTTGGTTCGTGCATAATATCACCCCACAATGTTACCAAAACGATATTGTTGGGAGAAGCATTTTTTCCCATGCCTCCTCCTCTCCCTGTGGACAGTGGGTTTCATAGGAGACTCAACTTCTTGGCCCAGGACGTTAAGGCCTTGAGTCCTGCTATGTTCAGCGTCCCTATCTCTACTGAGACGCCCGATGCGCCTCAGGAGCGGTTAGCAGGGCCCCCAGCCCTACTCCCTTGCTCAAATTACTCTCCATTGCACCTCTTCTGCGGAGAGCATAACCATGAGTAGGAGTTGGGGTGTATTTTGCCCCTTTTACTGCCGCTGTTATTGCTCCTCTCTTGCATTTGCTGGTTTTCAATTTATCATTGTGGTGCATTTGTGAGCTCTTAATGGCTGCATTATTTTCTTGCACATTCCATTGTTGATTTTCATTCCTGATTAGGTTATGCTCCACAATTTTGGGGGGTGCGCTGAACCCCTGTTTTTCTGAATTTATTTCCAAATCAGGCTCCGCTGAATTCAAACTGTTTGGATTGGGTGTTTGGTTTTCATGGGATTTAGTTGGTTCATTGATTCAAATTCATCCATGTCTTCCCAGATTTGTTCTGGTGATATGGATGATTCTACCAAGGCCTTTACCTTGGCTGCGGCCAGCTTGTGAGCTTGTTTGGCCATTATTCATTATTTTGGGGAAATTGGGTCAATTTTTTTATATTGCCAGTGTTCTCCCCAGTTGAATGCTTGTGTTGTATATGTGATTTTGGTATACTCTAAGCCGTCTTCGCCCATTTCCTCCTCACAGAATTTCATTTCTCTCAGGCCTTCTTTTATGGGGCAAGCATGGATCTTGTGCCCAAAGGCCTGACATTGGTTGCATATGGGAGGTGTGCTCTCTACTGTAGTGTGGAACAGTTGGGATTTATACAACATTAGCGAAGGATGCAATATGGGGGATTTTTGTAATATCCTCCACTACCTCCTGGTTCAGGGAAAAATTGTAATTGCCTTCCCAGTGCTAAGGGTCAGCATCAACTGGAATCTTTGCATATCAAATTGTTTAATTTCTCCATAGGCTTCCAAGCCTTCTTGGAGATGTTGTTTGACTACTGTGCACACCAGTGTAGTCAGAAGGTAATCAAAAAATATGAAAAAATCTTTTGACTCTGTCCAATGTGTGCATTTGGTCAATACTAAATTTTGCCCTCGGGAAGGTTGAGTACCACTCTGACCTTCACTGCTTCATTTGCTTCTTCTGCAGTTTTATATTCAAGGTCTACACAACCTTTGCGGATAGTATGGTTGTTGAGTACACCACATGCGGGAAAAATTCAAGTTGGACTTCGCTAAACTTTTCCTGCATTGTTGGTGTTTCTATTTCAGGAAAACTTGTATCCTGTGTTCCACCAATGACAATGGTTGCAAGTGATCTACTTTCATGTAAGTGCAGTATTTTACCAAAAAATTTACAAAGCCCAAAGGGTGTGCCACCTCAGGTTTTTTGTTTTAACTGGTATTTTCGTTTGTACCTGTGCGCTTGGTACCTTTGGGTGGTGCAGGTTCAGGTCTGCTGCCCTTTACCACGTTTGCCCAATTCTTTACTTTATTATTCATACTCATCCCACCTGGTATTGATTATTAAATTGTACTGTTTGAATCAGATTGTATTATTAAAAGTGATATTAATCAGAAAGAAAAGCTTCCTTATAGACAATTGTTGGAGGGACTGATTTAAAAAGACAAATTTTCTCAAATCAATATGGATTATCTGGATATTATCAGCAAGATTTAAATAAACAGGTTGAAGCAACGGTTATCTCTTGATACAATGAAGAAATAACGTGAAAGTGCACTTAAAAACTAACTTACAACTGGAACATGAATATAATTAGAGGTTTGAAATTTTAGATGGACAAATTAGTTGATTTTCTAGTCTCACCACTAATAGTGATGGCCCTCTGGACCTCAAGGATCATTAGGCTTTTGAGGTCCATCTGGGTCTGAAGGTCCACCCTGGACCTCCTAGTTCCCCATACACATTTCCTGCCCTGCTAATCCTTGGGGACCTAATGGTCCATCCAGTGCAAATGGTTACTAAAGCCCTCCAGGACCACCAGGTTCATCAATTATTTTAACTTAGTCAAACATAAAAAAGAGTTCAAACTTCAGAAATCAAATAAAAGCAATAGAACAAGAAAGTTTGTTAACCTTGGAGTGCAGTTTCATGATTCTTGAACAGCCCTTTCCTGACTTGTTATTTGGAATCAAAAATGCTCATTTTCTCTATAAATAGAATAAATTAGTATCATTAAGTTAACACTCTAAATACCTTTATAATTTGTTTAAAACTAAATGTGGGGTAATTGGGTATAATCAGAATGAGATCCTCTCTTCTAATGTAAATGTAGAGCCTCATTCTTCAGAGGAGCATTTTAATCAGTATGTTCTTCACTTACAAGATGGTCTTTATTAATTTACACCAACAAATTGACCCCCTTCTATTCAAGTCAATTTTTCCAAATCTGAACCCTCCAAACCTGAAACAATAATTAATACAGCTATTCATGTATTAACTAATAAATCAACTGGACTTAAATCCACCTTTAAGGACAATATTTCACTGTTGAAATAATAATTATTTAATTTTATTTATTTATGAAAGAGCTATGGACAGTGCTAGCAACCATTAAAAAGCGCAAAATTTCTCTTCCTGCCTAAAAGGAACTACCCTAATATTATGGTACCTTATTTTTGGAAGTCTGTAACTCTTAGGCTCAGGTTATACTGTCTTTATCGAGGATTTTGGAAGCAATTTATGCTGTTTTAATAGAAACAAGCTTCTTGGGGTATCCAATCAACTGTGGAGAACCTATATAAGGATTTGCTCAATTATTTTATCCTGATGCTCAAAACTTAGTAACTTGTGATTACCTTATTTTATATGATACTATTTCTGCCGTGCTAAATGATTATCTACTTGTCAACAAAAATATTTAAATTTACAAGAGCGCAAGGTGAATTTCTGTTTGATCCTAGATATAAAGGAGGCTGTAATGGAGATTTTTTAATTGGGCTGTGCATCCTTTTCCTACAACTAACCCCAATCTTATATCCATTTATTATCACATAGTGATGAGCCTAAAGAGAGAAGAGATCCATGCACTTATTATGGGTTCCAAGGTCTCAATAAGAAACAATGCTGGAAAAAACAAAGCCAATGTGTCAAAAAAGTGAATTCAGCATAAGAAATGAGACTCCTTATGCTATAATCTCCCTTGCCTCAATATCAAATTGATAATATATCCAATAAATCTTATGTATTTTCTGCTCTTAGAGACATTAGTCCCAGAAGAATTAGTTAATAAAGTAATTCTTCTTATACTCCTGCTTTTAAAAATTCTTTAGTTTCTCTATATTCTTGATCCCCTATTTTTCAAAATGATATAACTTGAGTCAGAGTAGTAGTACACAAAATAAATATTTTTAGGTATTTTGATACAGGATCTAATACATATGTGTTTTCACACAGACTTATAAAAAAGATTAAAATTGCTTCCTTTTTAAACCGTACCCAAAAATATGGGATGTCCAGGACTTCTTATACCAAACCTTAAGGACTTATTCTTCCTTACCTGTGTACTTTAATAAATTAATCATGACGACCCTGATGTTGTACTTGATAATAGTTATTATGATTTTATTCTTGGGACAAAGATATTGAATGATTTGATGCTATCACCAGCCATAATTATAATCATCTTTCTTCAATAGGTCTTGAGTACACTTAATATTAAATTTATACCAAAAAAGGAGGGTAAAATGTCGTGTATGCTTTCTATAAAATCCTACTTCTATGACTAAACTTAAACATCAAGTATGAATCTAAAAGAATTCTTTCTCCCCCTTCTGTATGTGTGGAAGAAGGGACGCCAGTTTTGTCTAACATACCCATAATTATTCCACCTACATCTTATGCGATAGCTAATACAGGAACCTAAATATTTCTGCCATAGGGCAACATGCTCAAGATATCAGGTTATATTAATCCTTTCCATTTAGATGCTCTGCAATGTCCTAGAACTTTTGGTACTGCTTATGATAGACCTATATTTTGGTGTTGTTAGCTAATCTCACTAATCAAAACCATGAACTTGAACCAAAAGTTTCTTATTGCTCATGTGTTCCCAGTTCCTATAGAAGTGTTACTTTATGTTACCAATTGTGGAGAATTAAGCAAAATTAGGATAAGAGGATAATTCTCTTGACACAATAATTGAAGTCAATTATGAAAATTTATCTTTTTCCAAACAATTTCAAACAGCTTAGCTCTCATTAAAGAATATGCAATATCTTCTATAAAGTATCAGGATACTTTAGGTTAATGAAGGGGGTACAACACAAAAGTAAAAATTGGAGATGCTCCCCCTATTCAAGCCTGACTTATCATAAATCTAAAGTTGCTGAGGCACAGGTTTTTTATTAAATTAAAACAATTTTTATAAGCTTGTTTGTTAACCCCTTTTTTAAGTCATTAGCTTCTTTTTCTTTAAATCTAGGAAAAAGATGGAGTGCATAGAGCTTTTATGAATTTTTTCTTGAGAGTGCTGAGAATAAGATAAGTTTGGCATGGAACTCTCGGTGAGTTACCACCCAAAACTCAAGCCAGATTGCCGCAGGTACAACCGTCCAAATTGACGTGTTAAAAATAAGTAAACCAGTCATAAAGACCAGCCAAAGGTGCTTAGACTGGGGATCATCGTACCTTTTTAACTTAAATAAAAAACTTAAGGATAAAGTTTGAAAATGTTTGTTTTTGGTGAATTTTATTTAAACTATAGTAGGAAGTTATGAAACTATAAAGTAACAGCCATACCTGTTGGGGACCTCTGCATAAAAGCTCAATGGGAAAATTGCAATTCATGTGCAACTTCTGAGGGGAATAAACTCAAAACAATCCATCAGCTGGGACCCCAGACCTATTTTGCAACTGACTCAGATCCGGCCTAATCAGCCAAATCATTTTAAGCTCATTGCTCAATTTGATTTTCATTGTGTGCATGCATTTTACGATGTCAGCAACGTTTTGGGAGGTTGGCAGGTAGCACTTAGGGTCAGGCCACATAAGGCTGAGCCCAGTTGGTGGTGAATTGGTTGACCAATCCAGTACCAGTTAAGGATTGTGGTGGTTTTGATGCAAAGGTGGGATCATGGCAGGTTTGTGGTGATTTTCTCAATTTCATCTCTAGAGCTTGTTTCTCTATGGAACATGAAACAGCCTCTTTAGCTAAACCTTGGGCCTTCGCCACCTCCTGAAAAAACCCTCCAATTATTTTTCAAAGCTCACTGGAAGATAAAGCTGGGGGGACTGCAACCCTTGGGGTATGTCATGAATCATTTCTCATTCACCACGTGGGCTAAATCACCCTGGGAGATGAGAGGAATTATTGCTAGCTTCCGCCCCTTTTTTTGAGCAGAATGGGAATTGATACTGATCTGGGCAGAGGGGTTCCTGCCCAAAACTTACTTTATCATTACCTTTAGGAAAGAGTAGAGTGCTGCCACAAGGGAACTGAGCTAGCGCGATATTCCTGTAGGACTTAAGGAGTTTGATGACCATGAGTGCAACGATCTTAGAAGGAGGGCGAGGGTCTTCCAGATGTGCCCATTAAACGCCTCCACCAACTTGTGACAGTTGGTGCAATTGTGAGAACTGACCCAGCTATTATCATTTGATAGGAAGCCTTTCCAAGCCACTAGGTACTGAACCAAGTGGCAGGACTGGCGTGATGCTAAAATTGCTTCCATCTCAGATTTGATTGACCCCTCCAAAATGACTGGTTTGGGGTTGGCGGGTGAGATGCCAGAAAAAGGGATAGCTTGGAGGCCTGAAACAGGATGCTGTTTCCAGTGAGGATGGGGCGCCAAGAAGAATGAACCATTACCAAGATCTTCAACAACTTCATAGGTTCTGACTGCTTAATCACAAACTTCCAAGAGGGGGACCTTGATGCGCAGGTGATGAGTGTCAAGAATTACCTGCGAGACTAACCTAAAATTGGTGGTAGGAAGTTGCTTTTGGTCAGAAAATTGCATATAGTCAGCAATTGTTTTAGTAAGGTGCTCGAGGACCAGGGACTGAGTGGTCCAGATTTGCTGAGCATGCTCTGCCACCTCAGGAACCTTGGGATAAAGACATGGTTTAGAAGATAAGGAAGGGCTGTATCCAATTTCGCCTCATATGGCGAAAACACCATGGGAGGCGTAAGAGGCATTAATGTAAGCAAACTGAGCTAAGAAAAGATCATCCACCCAGGTTTCTTGCACAGCCGTAGCATAACACCAGAGGTACTGCACCAAGATTTGATTAACTCACTCCGTCTGGCTATCCAATTGAGAGTGGTATGCTGTGGACCAACATGGTTAAATCTTCAGGATGTCCAGAAGGGACGTCCAAAAGCGTGCCATGAACTGCAAACCACTATTGCTCACGATATTCTGGGGTAATCCAAACATAGAGAAGACATGGCGGATGAAAAGGTGAGCAATTTACTTAGAAGTTATGGAAGTCGAGCAGGGATTATATGGAGCAAATTTGGTGAACTGGTCTAAAATGAGCATTATCACATTGTGGCCAGTCAAGGTAGGGAGCTCAACTATGAAGTTGATGAACACTAACGTCCATGGACCCTCAGACAGTTGCAGTAAATGTAGAAGGCCGTTCCATCCAGAGCAGTATAATTTTACATATGCACAGGTAACGCAATCTGCTATCCACGTGGGGATACCTTTTGAGATCTCAGGCCAATTGTATGTACACTTCACCAAGTCAAGGCACTTATTCACTCTGGGGTGACCAGCCTCCAGGGGATCATGTGGGCTTGAGTCACTTCAGTGCAGAGCTGGGAGGCACCCACAATCAAGACTGAAACAAAATCCCATCCACACCCAATGAGTAATGGGAGTGCTTGTGCGCTGGATCTTTGAGCTTTACCAACAACTCTAAGCCTTCAGGGCAAGTCGTCTGGTGGGCCAAAACTTGAGCGGACAGGGGAACAGTTAGGTCCAAATTTTCTGACAAAATTTTCGGCGGGGCAATGGATAAAATTTGGGTCAGCGGAGTCACTATGGTTAGCTCTTTCTTCTCCGCCTCTGTGGGAAATAAGGTGAGGTTGCAGTTCAGGAAATTGGGGAGAACGTTCAGTGACCCATAACACTTTTTTTACTTAAAGTCAAAACTGGATTGGTTGCAGTACGTCTGGGATTGACAGTGCGCCAACTTCTGCTTTTTTCGAAAGTACATGAGGGCTTGATGGTCCATCCACACTGTCACCTCATGTGTGGCTCCCTGCAGGAGGTACCGCCAATGGGATAGAGCCCATGATACAGCTAATAACTCCTTATTGTAGATAACCCTGTTATGCTCTGTGGACATAAATTTGCAGGAAAAATATGCTACTGGGTGCTTAACTTTCTCATGTTCCTTCAACAAGACTGATCCCACCATGACAGAAGAGGCATCACATGTGACAATGAAGGGTTTTGTTGCATCAAGATGTATGAGCACCAGTGGAGACACAAATACTTGTTTGATAGCGTTGAATGCCTGATGGCATTATGCAGTCCAAAGGAATGGAACATTCTTACCGGTGAGGGGGTTCAATGGCACATCCAATTATGAGAGGTCAGGAGAGAATTTTTTATAAGTAAATTATGGTGACCAAGAAGCTCCGCAGTTTGCTTCTGGGTTGTCAGGGTAGGCCACTCGAGCATGGCCTTGAGATTAAAGGGCGAGATAGCATAACCATCTTTTTAATACCAGGTTACCCAAGAAGGTAACCTCATTGCAAAAACCAACACTTCAATGACTTCACAATTAGTTATGCTTTGTGCAGAGTGGCAATCATGGCTTACAGATCTATAGCGTGCTGTTTGAGGGTTGTATAATGCATGAGGATGTCACTGATGTAAGCAATGACACATGTGTTGCACATATCGCCCAGCACATCATTGATCATCCGCTGGAATGTAGTGAGAATATTCTTTTAACCCAAAAACATTATCAGAATCAATATACCTTTCTTTATCCAAATAGTGGTAAGCCATTCCTAATCTTTGCTACCCAAATTGGTTGGAGGCGTTCACCAGGTCAAGTTTCAAAAATACTCTCAACTTCACAATTGCTTGGGCAATTGTTTGTATCAGCGGAAGTGGGTATTGTTTTGAACCATGCGATGTTAAAGTGACCATAATCCACCCAAAGGCGCTGTGTGCCATTAGCCTTTTTAGCAAACACAATGAGGGAGGCGACTGGGTATGTCTCCTTGAAAATCCACCCCTCCTCGAGAATGTCATCAATCCACACGTTCAAGGCCACATTTGTTTCCGCTGTATGGGAGTACAGTGAACAGTTTATATTCACAACCTCCATCGTCATGTAAAACTTATGATCATACTTCAAGTGTGGCAGAAGTTGAGTAGCTTTCTACATATTAAAATATCCTTATATGCTACCAAGGGCAGGTGAAAATTGGTAGGCAAGTCTGAAGGTCTAGTGAGCATGGAAACGCCACCTCTGCTCCACGCTTTACCCAATGTGTAAAGAAGAAGGAGCTCACTGCCATCCTGAGCGTTTCCAAAGAGTATTGTGTTTGAGGCCAGGTTGAAATTCACTTTTTGGCGTCTCCACCAACCCACACCAATGTTAACTGGGTATACCAGGTCAGACATGTCTGAGAAATAATTGCAAAATTTAAAGTTTCCCACTAGGAATAGTACCAGGTGATGCACCTTGTAGGTTGCCTGTATTGCGAAAGATGCAACCACCACCTTCGGTTCTACATCCAGGTGCAATTCCAACAGATGTGCCAGCTCCAAACTCATGAATCTTTCTACCCATGTCTACCAGGGCCTCAGATGACAACTGGTGTGCGCCCGTATGGATTTCCACTGGTAGCAGGAAATAGGTGTGGTCCTGCTTGCAGGTGAGTGTTTTGGTTTTGCTGAGCTGATGGTGGTAACCAATTAAAGAAAGGGAAAATCTTCTCTGAACCCGTTGCAGCTGGCTCTGGTGTCATCAGTGGACAACACCAAATCTAAGTGCGGATCCTGAATGTCCTGACCTAATGGGACCATCATTGAGCTGGACTCATCCAACTGGAAAGGTGTTTAATGCTGGTATAATTCCACGTGACACCCCACCCAAAGGGCGAGATGGAGAGAATTAAAGTTAAGGATTATTCCATTATGTTATGATGAGCGCTGATAGTAATTATAAGACCGGCCTGTAACTCTGGGATAATTACCACCTAAAACCCAAGCCAGAATACCGCAGGCACAGTTGTCCAAGTCTATGTTAAAAAATAAGAAAACTGGTCATGAATCTTTCTTTTGCTTTGATAACTAAAATGAAGCCAAATTCAAATTTTTTAAAAATAAAGGAGATGACCACTTGTTTGAGCCAAAAATTACCAATTTCAATGAAATTGACGCCTATCACCCTGGCTTGAGGTGGTGGTGCGCCGCCATCTGGCATCTTTCAGCTGCTGGTGAATCACGTCCAGCCTGGCTTTGCTAGCCCTCCCAATGCTACTGGGAGTTATGTACTCCCTAAGGTCTTGGCCCACCATCTCGCAAGCTCCCAGGTAAAACAAGATCCCATTTGGTGCTCCCATGGGGCAATTTTCATTTCATCCTCCAGGTCAAATAAGGAATTTTTTCCCATATGAGCATGGCCATCATCGAGATGGCCACGGCAGTTTTTAACCCATCAGTAATATTGACTTCCACCCCTTTAAGGGGTACTTTAATCTTAGCTTCTGTTCTGAAGCTGATGCAGTGTCAGCAGCCAAGCTGAAGTTAATGTCTAAAAAATTCCCCTCACCATCGTTTAAACCTGACTACAAGATAAGGCCACTTTGGTGGTCAAGTTTTCTGGGTTTCCTTACCATCTCTCCCCTGAAAGCTTCTGCCACGAGCTCACAGAGAGTTTGGCCATTTATGGTGCAGACCCCAGGTTTCAGTTTTGGTTCCAAATGGGGCAGATCATCTGTAAGGGCCTTGCGCCTTTGTGATGATCTTCCTATTTCATTGCTATTCCCATCTCGCAATTCACCCTCACTGTGATCAGATCTGCCCCTGATCACCCGTTCTGGGTGTTTCAAAAATGGCCGCGCTATTTGCCATTGTGCTTTGAGCTTGACCACTCAAAGTGCAAGTGTCCCACAGGCTCTGCTTTCACCACTTCCACTTCCCCTCCTTCAAGCGTTGGGATGGAGGCCACTTCGCCCCAAATCTTGTATAGGGCTTGATCCTCCCACTCCAACCTTGTGGAAGCTTGGCGCTGCTTCCAAAGCGGCGGCCAATAAAAAATTCAAAATTTTTAATAATATTTTGACCATATTATGGATTCCTGAGTTTATGGCTGAACCAGTTTCAGCTGATCTGCCATGATTGACAGCATGCGGCCATTCAGCTCTTTCCACTGCCCTAATTCTGGTGGCTTTCCCAGAGCTAGCTAAATCCAATCCATTTGAGGCTCTCAAATAGATTGATAAGAACGAACGGCCATGCCATGTGAAGCAAGATTTTGCTTTGGAGGAGTTCTTTGTTGACCCTCTAAATTTGTATCCCCACTGTTTTCTCCCATAAAACGGTTTTCCAGTTTATAAGAACATTAATAAAATGGCAGTTAAGGCTGCAGCTGCCTTTTATAACGCCCTACTTCGCCAGCATCTTTATGGGGCAATGGAGCCCTCAGTTGAGGGTATTCCTAGCCCCAATCTTATCCATGATTTTGAGGAAGATTTAAAGTATGAATTTGAAGAGCTTTTTGTTGAGAGCTGCACTTGCATTGACGCAGCAAAAATTCTCTTTTTGACCCCAATTATCCCAAATCCCATCGGTGTATCAAGTTGATCACCTGTGTGCCTGCTCTCATCACTTTTGCTGAGCATCAACTTGCTAAATAAGTTGAGGTAATGGACACTGCCAGCTTCATTAATGAAGAAACCCCACAACTATGCCTCATTATGCCACATGTTGCTGATGCTCCTACCTTGATGTTTCCGCCATGGTCCACCAGCTAAATCAGGTGATAGACATACGTTTCCCCAAAGCTTCCTCGCCTTCTAATGTTGCTTCCTAGGCTGTTAGATGAGGTGTCATATTAGGATTTTTTTATTTTGTGATAATTCCTTTGTTTAGCTCATTTGCAAAAAAAGATGCGTGGCGGCCCTCCCTTTTGGGTTTGGCACCACTAGTGCTAAAAAATGGTTATGAAGACCAGCCAGGAAACATCGATGAATCCCCCCTCGGGTTGGGACCATCTAGTACTAAAAAAAAAACCAGCCAGGAAGTTCTTAGACTGAGGATCATTGCACCCTTTCTTAACAAAATACTCAAAAATAAAGTTTGGATCTTTTGTTTTTAGTAAATTTTATTTGAACTTAAGGGTGGGAAGTTAGGAAAATGGAATGACAGCAATGCCTGTTGGGGACCACTTCCTAAAAGATCACTTGGGAAAATCGCAATTGATGTGCAGCTGCTTATGGAAATAAACTCAAAACAATTTATTGTACCGGGCCCCAGACCTATTTTGCAACTGACTCAGATCTGGCCTGATCAGCCAAATTCATTTTGGGCTCAATGTTCAAATCTAATTTTCTGTCACATGTATGCATTTTGTGATGTCAGTGACGTTTTAAGCAGTCAGCAGGTAGCGCCCAGGGCCAGGCCACATAAGGCTGAGCCCAGTTGGTGGGGAAGTGGTTGAACGCTCTATACCTGTCATGGATGGGGCAGTTTTTATGCAAAGGCAGGGTCAGTCCAAGATTGTGGCAATTTGCTCAAATTTTATATATGGATCTTGTTGCTCTACAGAGCGCAAAACAGCCTCTTTAGCTAAACCTCAGGCCTTCTCCACATACTGGCAAACCATCCAAATAAATTACACCAGCTTGATGGAGGACTAAGCTGGCAGGGGGACTGTAATTCTCAGGGGGTACGCCATGATCCACCTCTCATCCACCACACTGGGCCAAATTGCCCTGAGAGATGAGAGGTATGGGTGCCAGCTTTCACCCCTTTTTTAAGTGGAACGGGAAAGTGACCCTGATTAGGTTGGGTTCCTGTCCAAGACTTACATACTTATTTGTGACTCGATGAAATTACTTAAAAAGATTTGTACCAAATACCCCATATAGATAATTCTCTTTTATTGTTAGCAGGATCTCAGTTTCTTCTACTATGGACCTCGCAAGTGGTACTGACAGATCAAATTAGCTCCCAATGACCGCCAAAAATGCACTCTAATCTTTAAAAAGGGCTATTTGAGCCAACCTGGATGAAATAAGGGCTTTGTAACGTCCCTGCTACTTTCCAAAAAGCGATAATTGGTTTCTTTGGTGACTTCATCATTTTCTTGCATACTTTATTTAGAGGACGTAACTGTATTTTCTCATAACTCTACTAAACACTTAAATCATCTGAAAAGGCTTTTGCATGACTTCATTAGGACTTACTAACACTAAAAATCTTTTTAAGTATCCATTCTTTAAGACCAAAATTGACTCTTAGGTCACAAGGTCATTTAAGGAAGAAATATTACCTCTTTCAACTAAAATGAGTATTATTAAGGTATGCCTGTCCCTAAAAGTAGAAATGTGACACTTATTTATTTTTGAGAATGTTTGTTATCACAGCCAATTTATTTCCCACTTTACTTAAAATTTCAGAGCATCTGTATAATTTGATGCATAAAGAAGTCGCCTTAGATTTAGGAAAAATCCCAGAAGCAATCATTTGAACTTTATGCCAATCATTATCCACTACTCCCATTTCAGCTTGACTGACTTTGATAAACTTTTTTAAGTACAGATGCTAGCAATATTTCTGTTGGAGCAATACTTTATTAGCTTGATGATAATCTTATAGATCATCCTATTTCTTATTATAACAAAACTTTAATGAGGCGAATTGAACTACAGTGTAACAAAAAGATAATGTCTTTTCTTTGTTATTAGGTATCAAACACCTTTTGACCTTAACTCTATGGCAAGCATTTTATAATTGTATTAAATCTTGACTCTTTAATGTTGCTTCAACAAATGAAAGATCCATATGAGCACCTGGCTCAATGGGCGTTAAAACACCAAATTTATTAATTTCAAATTTAAACGTGTTAGAGCTATCCATTCTAATGCTGATGAATTAATAGGTTATTTTTAATAACCTCATTTAATGCCAAAAATGATCAATTTATAATTATATTTGTTAGATTCAAACTTTAGAATCATGAGTCTAAGGATCTTATCAACAGTTTAAAAAATCTGACTAAGGATGCTCAGATCAATTTTAAGTTGCTATACCAAAATTGATAATGGTTAGTTGCCTTTCATATTTTCTACTGCTAGGACAGGTACTGTAATGGAAGACCACAACTTACTGGTCATGGAGTAACTAATAAAGCCCTTGTATAGGAAAAGATCAACAATCATGAGAAAAAAGGCAGAAGCCATACATGATGTACCTGAAAGCTGTTTAATCTTCCAAAAACAAGGTCAAATTAATCTTAATATCAACATTAAAATTTTGCAGTCCTTTTGAATTTTTGCTAACATGTATTTTTTATGTAGTCAGTACTCTTCCTACAGCTATGTATGGTCATTGCTATTTTGTTTTAGCTATTGAGCATCACACTAAATAGAATAATAAATTTTGGTTTTGCCAGTTACTATCAAAACTTCACTTCTTTCTTTATAAAGAATTTTAAACAAAACATGATAGCCTGAGAGTTTTAATTTAATATTAGAAAGAAGTTTAGTTTCACAAGTAGTTGCTGATTTACCAAGCTTATGGGAATTAATAATAAATTTACTGCCACATATTATCTTGCTACTAATGAATTGTCAAAAGGAAAGATGGCACTCTTATGGATATCCTTCATAAGATGGCCTCTTCAAACCCTAAACATTATAATTTATATTTACCCATAACTATGTTATCATATAGAGTCGATTATCACTAGGTAATAGTGATGTCCCCTAATAAGGCTCTATATGGGCATAATCCTATTTACTTTCAATCATACAATACATTTCATATTCTTCTACTCCTGCAACCAATGATTTAGGCATAAATAGTTAGCTGACAAATTATGATTTCAATGCTTGTCTTCAGCTTCTTTATCTTCTACCTCTCTTTAAGAAAACTTTAAGAAAATGCACAAGAACCTGCATTGCCTAGCTATCAATTGGGCGACCCTGTGTTATTTAATATCATTGACCTGGAGGATGAACCCATAAACTTGATTCACTCTAATCAGGACTATATTGTATTCTTTATTAACAAGGAATAAAAAATTTATTGCCTCTGTCAATATGAATGCAATTAATAGAGTTCATAGTCATTTTCCTCATTGTTACGTGTCCCCCTAGGCAAGATCTTGATGGGTCATTATCTGAAGATCCAATAGTATTTTTGTTCTTAACCTCAATTGTCTAAGTTTGAATCTAATTGTTTTTATTCAATTTCTAAGTTTAATGATTTACCATTGCCTAATGGAAATTCCACTTCATTAGGATTATCTTGACAAAAGAGAAAAAATTTAACAATTAAAACATTTCTGACAAGAGCTATTCTTACCTGAAAGTACGTTTCCAATTTATTTGAGGTACGCCAACCAGGAAATGGACATTACCAATGCTCAAAAGAGCTAAAATTTTATATAGAATAAGACAAAATAGAAACAAGACATACGGATCCACTTAAACTGATGTATATCAAAGCAATTTACACCAATAAAGTTGGAAATGAAAACTGCTATACAACCATAGCGGATGATGTAGGGGGATTGGGAGGCTCTTTATCCTCATCTGGGGTGCATGTAATGGCACAAAACTGAGAGCGTGGGCGTGGGCGCCTCATGGAAATGTAAGTTGAGGTAACAGAGAGGTTCTTGAAACTCAATCTATGCAATGAGGAGTGTGGAAATTTAGGTAGTAAGAGCCTTCTCAGTCTCAAGGCGTACTTTAAGTAGGGTGGTGATGGTTGCAAGGTTATTTTGGGTAATGCAGGTCTTCAGGCTGAACTTTGCAAACGCCAAGACTTTTTGAACTGTGTATGCACCACCTGATACTAAAAAGTAGTTATTTTTTATGTTTCTGGAGCATGGTGCTATGGAGAATAGGAGGTGAAAATCCTGCAGCCAGTAAAGCAACTAATTTTGCAACAGCTTTATGGGTTGGGCGGCATTCTGGGGAACCAACTGCCTTTTCACTTAGTTGGCGGTCACTTTTGAAAGGGCCGGCATCAGGGCGAGGCACATATTGGTGCTTTAGATAATTGCCGCATATTTAGTATTATAAAATTTTAGAGGGAGTAGGTCCAGCCCATTTTTCTTTGGGATAAGCTTACCTGATTTGTCAACCTCAACCAAGTAATTCCATGTTTTGGTTAAATATAATCGGGTTAACTGTATATGGGTGAGCTGTGGTGGGTGGCTGGGAGGAGGATTTTGATTTTATTGTAGTCTATTCTTACTCCTGATTGATTGGTTCATAAGAAAAGTTTTTTGAGGTAGTCTTTGGATGAAAGATTCAGTGGTTGCTGTAACTACCACCTTGAGGGGAAGGGGGGAAGGATAGTGCCCCATGAAAAAAACGTAATTCAGATCAGCTATGGGGTCAGCATGCAAAGAGTTGGGTGTGGGATCCGCAGATCAGGTGATTGAGGAGCAGCGTCATTATAAATGGTGCAGTATGAAACAGGTAGGGCAGATGGTGCGCCCTCCATCTACTTGGGCTCATAAAGGATGGTCAGGGGCAGAGGGGATAATGGTGCAAGGGGGGAATAAGAGGGCTACATCTGCTGATAATGGACAAACAGTTGAAAAGGCATGGGTGCCTGCAAGGCAGGTGGCTCCATTGGGAACAACGAATTATAGTATGGGATTGGAAGCATATTATAATAAAACAGCAATGATCTAATTGTGTAAAATTTTGGGAGATAGGTGAGTAGTTTGGCCCACAAACTGAACCACAAGAGTAGCATCATTGTGCAACTGGGTATGAGTAGTTGGGAGGGGGTACCCTGTAACATTAGGGGGATGGTAGCTGCTACTGCAGCATCAGCTTCACTTGAGAAGATGATATCAAATATATCTTGAATGGAAGGAAGTTGATGAAACCTGCAGGCTGCATAACAGTCTGGAATAATTTGATGATAGCTTTGTATGAGTAGGGGAACAACTTACCAAATTCAACCTGAAGGCCAGAGTGCATGTTGCTCCAGTGGAGCACGAGGGGGCAACGAGGCACTGCCTGGGTTCAGTAGAGATGTAAGTCTAAGTCCTTAGGTGAGACATAGCGTCCTGAAGAATTTATAGAGAAAGCTGAGCCAGCCAGAGCACGTTTCAGCAATGTCCAAAAACATTATGAGGTGGTGCACCACCGCCCCATGTGGGGCAGAAAGCGTCAATTGCATCAAAATTGGTAATGTGAATAGGGCGACGATGAGTGGTGCTGTTTTAATTAATATCAAACTATATTTCAACCAAAAGTTGGCGAACTGAAAGAGAGTTCCAGAAAGGACGTTGTCAATCTTCCATCATTGTTAAGGACATTTCTTCATCAGCAACACATCAATCAGCTCAAAACATACTAAATCACACCCTTTACATATTTCTGATTTTTTAATTATGTTGATATTTCAATTACAGTTTGTTTTTTTCTTAATAAAGTGAAGTTTTATTGTTGTACCTTAGCAAGAAATCTCTCTATGAAGTTACTAGAAACTTGGCTTAAATAAAATTGACTTCTTTAACAGTACCTGAACTCACAATATAGTGTAGAACTTAACAGATGGGTTAACTCCATATTGCTTCAAACTTCGACTTCTATTTGCAGTTTAGATAATTTTTCTTTACTTACTGTCCCTAGGCCTAGAATATAATAAGCTTAAAAATACTGTTTTCACTGTGACATCCCTCCATAATCTGTGTGGCCTCAACCCTGGATCTCCTATTAAGGTCCTGTGTCAAATGTGACACTATATTTCCAATTTCTTCTCCAACTGGACCACTTATAAAAAAGTTCTCAGATTTCTGCCACAAAGAGTTATCAGGACCCTAATTGACCCTCCCACTAGACAAGTAATACAATTTATTGGACTATACTTCTGACAGATTACAAATTAATATTATTATATAAATCAGCTTCAGCTAATCAACTCTAAAGCAAAAAGACTTTATTAGGATTTTTATGTAGTTTAATTATAATTTTCTGTACCTCAATAAAAGACTGCAGTTTTGAGCTACTTTAACCTGGTCAACTGTTCATTTAATATCGCACTTAATCCAATTTTATTATATTAATATCCTTTGTCAGCCTTTAAAGAGGCGATGATAATAAGGACATGTTTAGAAGCTTCATATGCTACTGAACAAAACTTTTTAGGGCTAATTTTGGCGATTTCAGCATCAATAATAGCACTTGTGATAGAGAAAAGCAGCTCATAAAATTTTTTATTCAGCTTGCTAAAACAAAGAGTTGTTGAACACATAAATGCTTTATTGTAATTGCCTGGTCTTTTTAATAGTTAATAAAGGATTTGTGGAGGACCAATTAAGTAACCTTACACAATATGGAGACCACTCCTGAAAATAAATGGGTTGCCCGCATACCACAATAACTTGGGTTGTTTAGACCATGTACTACAGTCAAAATGATTTACAAACTCAGTAGTGTACCTTGATTCTAAGAGTGGTTGACAATGATACAACAAGTTAGCTGATTTCAATATCTTGTTCAGGGTAATAGGGATTCATAGTATGGTATATCTTGTAAAAAATTATATTTATTCAACTGATGCAAGCTGACCAGGGTTGGACTATACCAAGCTCAGATTAACTAAACTTATACTAAACTATAAAATTTGAATGAACAGAAAGAAATGAACGTATCACTCAAACCAAATAAAAAACAAAAATGATCCACCAGGTCAGAGGTGGTAAACTGTTATGCGTCCATGGTGGGGGGTGAGTGGGATTGGGAGGCTCATCCTCCTCCTCTGTGTCAGACAGTGTATTGCAAAGTGCTGAGAGCATGGGCATGGGTGCATCCTCAAAATGGAGTTCCAGGTAGCAGGGAGGGTCTTGCAGCTCAAATTTAGCTATGAGGAGGGTGGTGATATATTTGGATAGGGCTTTCTCAAACTCAAGGAAAACTTTGGGTAGAATGGTGAAGGTGGCGATGTTGTTGCTGATAATGCGGGTCTTGGGGCCAAATTTTGCAACCATCACAACTTTTTTGTATTGCTTTGTTGGCAACTTGGTGGAATTGAAGGAATTCTTTTTTATAAACTTGCTGCATGGGGGAAGGACAGGGTCAGGTATCCCCTTGGCCAAGACTGTGACTGATTTTGCTACAGCCTTTCAGAGGGGGCAACAATTAGGGGAGTCAATAGACTCTTTAGTAAGTTGGTGGTCACTTCGAATTCACCACCATTGGAGCATAGAGCATAGTGCCAAGGTGGAAACTGAGCTGCATAATTTGCATTTAAGTAAATTTTGAGGCCTGGGGTCTCGACTGAGTAGGTAACAGGATTTCCCAAGTCATCAACTTCCTTAAAAAATCCCAGGGATTTTGGTTAAAAATGATAGGTTGTTTAGCATGTGGGTGGATTTTGTTGGGTGGTGGGTGGTTTTTTTAATTTACTGCGGTCCATGCTGGCTCCTGATTAGTTGGTGTTGGAGTGGGAGTTTGACATGTAGGTTCCTTATTATCTGAATCAGTGGCAGTTGCATCTACCAATTTGGGTGGAGGGGGAGGGAGGATTGTGCCCCATTTAAAAAGTTTTTATGTCAGCAATGGGAGCATTGTGGGGGGAGTTAAGTATCTGAGCTCTAGCTTGGGCTATGGTGGGGCATCATTGCTTTAAGTTGTCCAAGTCAAAACAAATGGGCAGATTGTGCGCCCTTTTTTTACTCTCTGCCCCAGAAAGGGTGTTCAGGGGCAGATGGGTCAAAGGTGCAAGGGGGAATCAAAATGGCAATCCTGGTTAATATTGGACATATAGTTGCAAAAGTGTGAGGGTCTGCAAGCCAGTTGGCTTCATTGGGAACCACAAATTTCAGAATGGGGTCAGCGCCATATACTGAAAACCCAGCTATTAGTTTGGTGTATAAAGTATCAGAAGGAGGTGGGTGGGGAGGCCTGAAAATTGAACCACAAGAGTGGTGTCATCAGGAAACTAGGTGCAAGTGGCTGGGATTAGGGCTCCCTGAAATAGCAGAGGAATGTTGGCTGCAATTGCAGCATTAGCTTCACAGGTAAAGCTGAGGTTGAAGTACCCCTTGCAGGGGTGGAAGTTGATAAATCCTGCATGCTGTATAAGCGCCTGGGCTAATTATATGATTTGTTTATTGTATGGAAACAAGCTGCCATATTCAACCTGGAGGCCGAATTGCATCTTGATTTGGGGGAGAACAATGGGGCTATGAAGAACACCGCTTAGAAACGTGCAAGGTGGTGGGCGAGATCCTTGGGGAAACATATTGACCTAAGGCATTGGGGGTGGGTAACCTAGTTTGAAAGCATTTTACCGCTAGGCAGGAAATACCAGGGGGTTTTGACCCTGCCCCATTTTGAAAAAGCGGGTGGTAAGGCGAGGACATTGGGGTTTTGCTGTGTGCCAGTTTTTTGTAGTTGTTTAGCTCTGCTGTAATTTTTAAATTTGCTCAAAAGTGATATCAAGCGGAAAACCCCTAGAACCTTAATTTATGTAACCCAAAAATGCAGTCTCAGTATTTTGGGAACTACTTTTTAATTAATAAAAATTAAAATTAAGATGATATTAGATTGATGACAGTATATAAAAGTTATTGTTGCAGAATAAGCTTCTAATAACGATAGTAATTCCTCACTTAATGAAGGAATTAAGGAAATATAGAAATGCATTGTGGGACCTTGGACATATGGGTCCTCAATGCAACAAAATTAGATGAGAATAATATAGATGCTGATGTGACAAACAATCTTTCCAATCTGGACAACAATGAATCAAATTGTAAAAAATTACAGCACTGAGGTATTGGTCTACAAAGAACACGTATTTAAGAATTATGATGACAAAACAGATTATAAGAAATTTAAGATGCAAGATTGAGAGGTATTAAATCTGATAGCGATGGTTATTCACATGAGTACACTTTAAGATTCTTTGATCCTAACAAGATGATCACTAATCTTAAGCTAAGGAGGCACAATCACATTATGATAGTATGATGATAAACACCCTATGAACACTAGAAAAGATCATCCAATTTAAAAGAACATTAATCTGAAGTTATAATCACATCAAAGATTTTATAAAATGCAGTCAAAGGCCACAAAGAGGCTATCCACAAACTTTAAACGTTGGAAAAGAACCAAATCAAATTGAAATATTTTCATCCTTAAGCCTACCTTAAAACCCCTGAAGATTGAGCCAATTAATAACTACCATATTCAGATCTTGTCTAAATCTTATATATTTAGAAACACTGTTAATTTTTTAAGTAAATCAATAACCAAAATATAAAAGTATTTAATTAAACTTATTTAGTTTAAGTGAAAGGTATAATTCAAGTAATTATTATTAGGTATTAGAGATGAGCTTTTAATTGTCTTTACTGGGCTTGAAAATACCACAATGGTTCTATCTAACTTCAACAGGAAGACTTTCATTAAGTCAACTGTTGCAAAAGCGTCACATTAGCTTATAATGTCCCCAGAAGTTTGGTGCTAATAACGTCAGAGTTGCCACAACTGGTTCTCACTACAGGGGCATGAACCACATTAAATCTAACGAAGGACAAATTTAAAACTAGGAACAAGTATGAATCCAAATTTTGAAGCATTTGAACAAAGCGCTGGATGGACACTGGAAGAAGTGAATAACTATGAGCCACTGAACAATAGCATTAAGGAAAGATTATCATCTGAGAAGTGAGAAGTGGTTGAACACAAGATTACCTAGCCTGAGTTTCAGATACTGCCTGTGAACTTGCATTGCAGCTACCCCTTGTCATGACTACAACACAGACTGGTATATCTAAGTGAGCTGTGAAATACCTAGAGGCGCATATACAACATTTAAAAAAGGCTATAATACAACTTTAACATTGAAGCAATTGATATCAGGGTCAGAAGTTAGACCACCATGAAAGCATAATGGACACCATGGACCAGGACATTTATAAGTTGAGACCCATAACCAACAAAAACCACAATTATTTGCTACTCAAACTGGTGAAACCTCACTAATAGGGGCACTAATCTTAAAGAAACAACTGGTATAAGCTGAATCAACTACTTTTGACAAGATAAAAACAATTTAAATTCTATGTATAACTTGGGCGAGGGCACCATACCAGGTTTTTATGCATGTATGGCAACAGTATGGATAAAGCCATCAACAGACAGAAGGATCAGCATAATTAAGTGTATGAGACACAAAGATTTAGAAATTCTAAGTGTCAACCTAGTACCTTATTTACTTGGACAGAAGTTAAAGAGGTCTTGTTTATTAGAATTTGATAGCGCTCAATATGTGCAAAATATGAAGCAAGAAACACTATTACTGAAGATGGGTAAGCTTAGATGGTTACTAATTACGTGGCAAGATACTACCTGAAGGCCCACCAGCTTTTGAGTACTAGGAGCCTAGATCTATTGAATGCGAATACCATCATTCTTAGTTCCCTCAAGTACCATCACCAACTAAAGATGTCTATGACGTTGGTCTTGAAAGGAATGAAGTCATTAGTTAAGGTCAAAGAAGAAAAATTGTATGTACAAGTTACCTAAAAGAGTGATTCCAAGGTAATTGGACACAAGCCACAATGCATTAATAGTAAGATTGCTTATATGTCACAAGATAAGGACGATCAATCAAAAAGGAAGCCTTATAAACTTTCAAAACAATACCAGACAAGAGGTTTTTGCTGTAACAAGTAAATCAACTAGGTCACACTTAATGAAAAGCCTAATTAACTGGGTGTAAGCAAAAGCACGAAGAAGGAGGAAGAACCATCCCCATCAGTGAACTGGGTCAAACTTCATACTGATGGTGAAGATGACCATAAAGATTCCACTAAAGACAAAGCTGTTTACTAAGTATCTTAGCCCCTGAAGAGGTAGCGGTAACTCAAGCTTTTGGGAACCTGAAATAGCAGATGTAGATAACTTGAGTTACACAGCTCAGGCTTTTTAATCTTTAACAAGTCATCAAAAGTATCAATTAAGGAGAAAGTCTATTGCATCAAATCTTCTCCATTATTGAGAATCTGGAACCAGGAGCATTAGTGAAAATAACAAGTAAGGGCTTACAAAAAGAAACTAAAAGCACTTAAGAAGATGGCAAACGAAGTACTAATTACTGAAAACACCTTTGGAAAAGTATAATCAAATAGGAGTTGTCATTTATTGTGTTCAAGTACTTGCCATACTGGACGTGGACCGCCTGTCAGCATTATGTCTTCAAAGCTGTTGAAGAAACTCAAGTACTCACCATACATTAATTATAATGTAAAGTACCAAAAACAGGACCAGGAACTTAATATAACAACTTATCCTGCTTTACCATTAAATTTTAACCTCATGAATCTAACTGCTCCAGAAGTTGCGCATGAGATTGAAAACTTTGAATTTATAATTGAAACTTGATACTTACTGGAATTTGGGGGTGCCGTCAGGATTGCTCTTATCACCATGAGCTTACCAAGCTATCATACTTCATTTTTCTTCAAGGGTGATGAGTTAAAAATTTCAAAAGCAACTTTCATGCATAGTTAAGATTGAGAAAGAATTTATCTGGTCATGTATATACTGAAATAAAAAGGATCCAAACAGTTTCCAACTTCAGTTGAAGCTATCTAAATACTACCATAAGCGCAGATAAAGATGCCAAGATCTTTTCTAAAGATCAATGAGTTTTGCATTGGCAACACATGTCATTAAATTGTATAGGATAATGTTAAAAAATTACAATTTTAAAAACCTTTGTTTTAAGGATCCTAGACTGTTACCAAGCTTTATGAAACCATTTACAGAGGTGAGCTACAAGTAGTAATTGGAAACAGTACCAGTAAGCCAATACTTTATGAAAAAAGTCGTAGTAAACGGTTAACTTACAAATTATGATGTCATTAATTTAGTGCACATGATATGAAATTCGGCAAGTTGAACTAGGTGCAGCAACCAGGAAGGAATTATGAAAATTAAAGGACTTTCTAGAGGAGTTAGAGGTCATATAAAGCAAGGGCCCCACCAATTAATGATTCTAACAAGAAGTGGTGAATCACATGGACATGGGCATGGCAGTCCTGTTCAAATTAGAGCCATATTTTTGCTAAAAACCCAGGAGGAAATCATACCTCAAGATCTCAAGCAGCTACTTGAAACTGTCTTGATGTGAATCTTGAAGAGCCTTAGGTTTCGCCCCTTCATGTATGAAAAAGGTGTCAGACATCACATTGTTATCAAATATCATCAACTGAAAAAGATTATCAAGTAGGATTATATCCCAGCATGAATTGATGATACGTTGATAAGGTTTGGAGGGGCAAGTACTTTCCAGAAATGGAATTGGCTTCAGGCTATTGAATGATTAAGATGTTTCTCAAGGATAACATGTAATTTGTGTTTATCAGCAGCCAGGGTCTATATGGACTAAACCAGATGCTGCAAGAGCTCTGTAATGCCCAGATACTTTTCTGGTGGGCGCTGGGAGCAATATTTAGTAACTTGAAACATGTCTTGTGTCATAATCTACTTTAATGACATTACCATTCCTAGACAAATACACAAAGAGCACCCTTAACACATTTTCAAGGTCAATACACATCTTTGAGCTCAAATCTAAAGTTGTGATCAGTTAAGTACTGTTTAGATGGGTGATACCTTGAGATCCTTGGTAACAAAATAAAACGAACAAGAGATCAAGATTAAAGATAAAAGTTTGAGTCAGTTGCCAAGATGGAAAATACTAAGCTCATACAGAACATACATGCCTTTCTAGACATGGCTGGGTATTACTGACATTTTGTGCTTTATTTCTCGGAAATTGCCACTTCGCTCACTCAAATACTATCAAATGATATAAGATTTCACTGTAAGACCAAAAAATGAGGCTTCTAAAGGCTCAAGAAATATAGGGTAATCACTGACCTTAATATCTTATATAGAAATAAGACCGTATACTTGTTTATGGATAAAAGCAACATTAGCATTGAAGGTATCATAGATCAACTAGACGAATATGGTACTTATATCTTTACAATATCACTCTAAGGTTATCTCCAAGGTAGTAAAGAATATGATGTCATCAGGAGAGAGTGATTTTCAGTGATAAATCAGTCAAGAATTTCTGTCCTTACGCGTTAAAGGGCACTTTAAGGTTACGACTGACAATGCTTCACCAAGATTGTTAAAGAACATACAAGTCCTGTATGGAAGCTTGCCATAATAAGCCACGAAGCTTCAAAGATATGACTTTAAGATCATACATCAGGCAGGTTACAAGCAATTGAACGCCAAAAGATGTCAAGACTAATAGCGTTACATCTGATATTTCATGATAATGACCGCCTTTATTTTTCTTATTGAGGAGCCTGAGGAGTATTTTAAAGATGAAACCAAAGAGTTTTTAGGTTGTATTCAAGAAGTGCAAAGGAGTTCCACCAAGTTGATGGCCAAATGAAGAAGTTATTGCGAGAAATTGGGTTACCTATGTCAGACCAGTGAGATTATATATGTTAGCTAAAGGCGCACAACCAAATCGTCCATGCCAGGTTCCAGAAGACTTATGACCACCTAAAGGGTCGAGTCTACTGGAAATTAATGAGCGTTGATTTTATTAGGACCCCTGAACTAATCAGCATGTTCAATATCCAAATCAATGTTGAAAGTTTTATCTTCATACCAGTGTAGCCAACTGCACTTGTAAAAAATGTCTCATTTAATGTTATGGTACCAATACCAAGAATTCAATTGGGAAACAGTTTATAATTATCACAATTGACCACTTCGCTAAGCAGGTTGAGGAATCTTCTGTCTGAGTATAAACAGCCACAATCATCACGAAGTTTCTATACAATTAAGTAATTACCAAATTTGGATGCCTGAAATTTTTACTCTAAGACAACAGACGAAACTTTATCCACAATATAGTATGGAAATTGATGGAGCTAACTGGTTTCAAACAACAAATCTTTGACCCCTACACACCTCAACAGATCAAAACATTGAAAGAGTCATCAGAGCCATAAATAAGATCCTCAAGAGGGTAGCTATCAACCATGCATAACTTTTTAACACCTTCTTGCCCTCTGAATTGTTTGCTTATCGGCTCTCTTACTACCAATAGATACATATATCTCAATTACATCATTACATAGGTAAGAAGCCGCACTACCATCCCTATTTGCCCCAATTATAGATATCAATCGAGAAATTTGCCTCCATGGAGTTATAAGCAAGCACTAGCATATGAGCTAGGTATTATAAAAGTCAAGACATGTTGCAAAGCTTAGAACTAAACATAGCCAAACAAAAATATATCTCAACAAGAACTCAGCTACTTAAATTTAGGAGAAGGCAATCTAGTCTTACATTCCATAAATCTAGTCAACCAGACAAGCTTATACCAATGTGGTCAGGGCCAGCCATAATTATGACAATAAGAGGCACCAAGTATACCATCATGGAAAAAGTCACCAATGTCATCTACAAACATGTACATGCAAGACACCCTTGATTCTTCCATATATATCATCTTGGGAAGGATGAAGTTTCTTTTTCTTCAAGTCATAGCAATAGTAATTCCTCGCCTAGTTAAAGTAATTTGGGTAGTATTCAGAAAGGCCTTAGAGGGATCCTGAGAACCAAGGGACCACTAATGCACCAAGATCAAACGACTATATTAAGATGCTGAGGAGGTAAACAATCTGAAAGGGAATGGACAATAACAAATTTAAATAGTAAATCTTTTACATAACCAAAAGTTTGTCTGGCAAAGGCCATGTTTCAAACTTATAATTGATCACAGATAATCTTTGTATAAAAATTTATGATGTCAGCAAAGAAGGCACTTGTTCTGAGTGTGGTGGATTTTCACATGATTTTATTTCAAGATTCAATGGACTTAGAAAGATGACCACAGATTCCAAACCAAAGAAGGCACAATCATATGATGATCATAAGATAAAAACTCTGTGGAAAACAAAAAAGATCTTATAATTTAGTAGAAAATTATTATTGTCAGTGCTACAGTACTTCAGACTGGCGCTAGGGTTCGCAGTGGCTTGAAGCTGGAAAAGTTTGGAAAGAGTACCAAGGAGGAAATGGAAAAATGGGTTAAAATACAGAATATTATATTATACTAAAAGGCTTCGATATTTATAGGGTGCGATGGGACTCAGTCCCTTCAGGATCATCAGGACCTCATCCATTCAGGATCTTTACAGATCTTCCGGAATGGCCTCCTTGTGGGCGTCCGCAATGGATAGCATAGCTCACCTTACTGAATGAGTGGAAATGCCGCCCCACGTGACTCAGGAATAGGGGAGGAGGATCCTGAAATAGATTTAGCTCAGGTAGGTTTGATGACCGATTTGGCATGATCTGATTCAGAAGAAGGGAATTTGATTTAATTTCTATCTCAAATCCCAACAATGCCCCCTCAAGATCCTGTTGAAGGGGGACATACGGCCATAGGAACTGATATGCACCCAATTTACTACAGTCTTTTGATTGATGTCAGCAATGGAGTACTCAGACTTCACCTTATGTATGACTTTGTAGGGTCCAGATCAAAGTACGTTGAGCTTATTCTGTTGGCCTCCTGGTCAATGAAGATATAAGAGAATGATGTCACTTAATTGAAAATCTGGTAAGAATGGTCATCCAAGATTTGATCAGGATGTCTCTCTTCCAGTGGTGGTGATAATGCCTTAAGTGGCTTGGACTTGGAGCCGGACAATTTCATTGTCTAGAGCCCTCATAGTTAAATTGGAGTTCTCAGGGGTGGAGGCTTCAAGCAGTGGCTAGATGCTACTTGGTATAAAAGGTGCCCGCCCATATAGGGCTTTGAATGGGGACATCTTGATGACACGGTGATAGCTTACCCGGTAAGCAAGCAAGGCTCTAAAAAGATAATGGTTCCAACGGGCAGGATCTGAGGCGGCCAACTTCTGTAGGATGGAAACAAGAGTTCCATTAGCGCGTTCAACCGCCCTGTTAGTAGAAGGGTGGTAAGGGGCAGTGAAACTCTGGGTAGTGCCAAATAGTGAAGTTAGTTCTTGTACTACCTGGGAGGTGATTTTCAACCCGTTGTCTGAAAGTAAGGTCTGGGGGCACCCATGCGGGTGAAAATGGAGCAAACAAGAAAAAGAGCGGTAGCCTTAGTGGTGGCTGAAGGGACTGAGATCGCCTCAACCCACTTAGTTAAGTGGCCTATAGCTAGGATAATATACTTGTGACAATGCAGCCCAGTGGGAAGGGGACCCACCACGTCAATACTAATGACATCAAAAGGTTTGGTCGGGGCAACAACTGAGTGCTGATATTGAGGGTTGGCTCAGTCTTGGAATCAGCAGGTCATACAAGCTTCCAAAACCTCTTGGATGGTTTCTACCATTTGGTACCAGTAGCAGCGTGACTTCACCACTTATGAGTCTTCTTAACCGCCCCGTGTCCCACAGTAGAATGGCCTTCCAGGATGATGTCAGTTTGAGAGGAGGGTCAGATATAGGGAAGCCACTTCTTGTTGACTTTCTTGTAGAGTAGCCCATCCTTGATTTGAGTGTCTTGAGTCATTTGGCGGAGTTCATCCTGAACCTCAGGAGTTTCTAGTTCCCATTGTTTGGGCTGTCCTATCAGGTCATAGAGCTGATCTTCCTCAGGGGCCAAAACTGCTAATACCAGCATCCTGGAGAGGCCGTCAGCATTCTGGTATATAGCGCCTGCGCGGTGGATGATGGTGAAATCATAGCTTTGCAGTCATAGGGCCCACCTGGCTAACTGACCGTCAGGGTCTTCATTTGTTGAAGCCACTGGAGTGAAGAGTGGTCTGTAATAATAGTAAAATGAGTACCATAGAGGTAGGGCCGGAAATGTTTGATGGCTAACTGGATGGATAGACATTCCCTCTCAGTGATGTTGTAGTTCCGCAAAGCCTTACTTAGCGTCTTACTAAAATAAGCCACGGGATGATCATCCTGGTTCCCATCATGTTGAGCCAGGATAGCTCTGACAGTGACATCGCTCATATCCATGAACAACAAGAAAGGTTGGTCAAAGCAAGGATGAACTAGAACAGAATTAGTACATGAGGCTGTACATAAAGCGTTAAAAGCCTGTTCCTGCTCAGGCCGCCACTCAAAGGGTACGTTCTTTTGTAGGAGGTAGAACAGCGGCTCAGCTAGGTCAGCAAACCGTGAGATAAACTAACAGTAATAGCCCACCATGCCTAGAAAGACTTGAATATCTCGTAGGCTTTGGGGGCGCAACATCTTTTCTATGGCGTCGACTTTGTTGGGTATAGGTTGGATGCCATGCTTGGAGACCTTGTGACCTAGAAACTCTAGCTCAGGCTGGAAGAAAGAGCACTTTGAGAGATTGATCTTGATGGAGGCCTTCCTGAGATGCTTGAAGACTTCCTTGAGATGCTCTACATGTCCATTAAAAGTTTGAAAAAATGATAATGTCATCCAGGTAGTCGAGGACACATGAGAACTTCAAGTCCCCAAGGATCCCATCCATGGCACGCTGGAATGTGGCTGGGGCATTACAGAGGCCTTGGGGCATCCGGGTGGGCTCAAATAGCCCCAAGTGGGCGATTAGAGTGTACTTGGCTTGGTCTTTGGGGGCGAGCTTGACCTGCCAATACTCGCTGGTGAGGTCCATGGCTGAGAAGTACTGGGAACCTGAAAGCAGTCAGAGAGAGTCAACGATACAGAGTAGAGGATAGCAGTCCTTCTTGGTGATGGAGTTGAGTCATTGATAATTCATCACCACCCGGTGCTTGCCATCCTTCTTTCAGACCAGCAGAGGAGGGGAGGCCCAAGGACTACATGAAGGGACCAAGAGCCCAGTGTTGAGCAGCTGTTTGGGTTCCACTGTAACCTGGGCCTCTTCAACCTTGCTCTTTTGGTAAGGCTGGGACCAAAAGGGGGGAGTCCCCAGTTTCTACATGGTGGAGAACTCCGTTCATTCTTCCAAAATCATAGGTTGAAGTTGAGAATAGGTCTTAGTATTCCTCCAAGAGCTCCTGAAACTTAAGTCGCTGTTTGTCAGAGAGGTCCTTTCCAATATTAGCGTCAACCAAATTTATCTTGGGTGGTGACTCCAAGCTGAAGTCCTTTAAGTCCCCAAAGCTTTGAATGTCAGCAAAAGCTCCTATCAGTAACAGGCAGATGTAAGCGGCAGGCTGGTTCAGACCTACAACTTTTGGTTTGTCAGTCAGGTTGGCTAGCAACGCTGATATAGATCCAGCATACGCTGGATCAAGGATCCCGGGGCAGGTCAGCACTTCCTTGGGAGATGGGTTATCTAGGCCTTGGTCTTCCAGTAAATACCCCGAGGGAATATTGACATGGACCTGGGTATTGATGATGGCGTGGGATATTGGGGGTACAGTAGTGGCCTGGGGTAAACAGATCAGCATCCCCTCTAGTCCATCAAAAGCAAGAGGGGGTTGTCAGACTCAAGAGCCCAAGATGTGATACTTGAGCCAATCAATTTGGCCTTCGGTCTCCAGTAGTCAGGCTCAGGCCTTGATATCAGCCCTAGAGTTATGAGCAATTTTGAAAAATTAGAGGGACTCGATGTCCTAGAAGGGAGAGGAAACCACCATCATAATGGAGCACCACCAAATAGTCTCAAAGGAACTGAGTCCCGAGGAGCAGGTTATAGCTAGGGTTGTCCAGAGCGATGGCAGGTGTATCTAAAGCAAACTTTCCAAACCAAATCAGTAGAGGGGAATAGGCCCCTATGGATCGGGTGCACTGGGGGTCAGCCGTGCCATACTCCATGTAGTGCAGCATATCAGGAGCGATCTTAATGCATTTCATCAGCTTGGAAGAGATGACGTTCATGGGGGAGCCACTATCAACTATGGTGAAAACTGGAATCTTGTGGACCCGTATGGCGACTTAGGTAACCAAACTTCCAAACTGGGGTGGCAATGTGAGGAACATGAGAGAATCATCAGAAGAAGAGTAAGCAGTATCAATGTCTTTATTGTCATCAGATATCGCAACTACTTCCTTGGGTGTGACAGCTTCTGGTTTATGCGCAGGGGATACTTGAGGCTGGGCAGGGATGTCAGCATAGAGCGCCTCATCCTTCATGCTTACGGCCCTTTTCCCGCCTCCTCAGAAAGACGTTTCCAGCAAGTCTTAGCGCTGTGTCTAAAGCCATTGCAATAGGTGCATCGAGGACATGGATTCTTCTGGTTTTTAACTACATGAACCTTAGGGTGATTAGAGTGGCCAGTAGACATAGCCTTAAAGTGTAGGATCGAGGCAAGAGTTTCGTTGAGGGCCTCCTTAATCTCTCTGATACAGGTGAGCCCATTCTTCTGCCCAATCATATGCATTTGGACCTCATGATAGGACCCCAAGGCAGAGATAACAGTGGTGATAGCGTCATCCAGAGTGATACGATTCATCATGACCAAAGGTTGTGCCTGGGCGTAGAACCGGTTGGAACTCCATAGGGTTTTCTCCTTTGTTCAGCCAAATGCCCATGAACGCTTGCTTCTGGTTGTCCAGGGTTTGGTTGCTGCCAAACTCTTGGATCAAGGCAGTGCGGACCTGTATTCAGGTGTTATACTCCTTCAAATGGGGGGTCATGATTTCCTGGGCAGTGCTATCTAGACAGGAGTGGATATGCTTCACCTTCTGTTGATTGGTGGCCTCCTCCATGGAACTCTCATAGGAATACAGAAAGGCGGCAATACTTTCCCATCTGGGAGTGAATTTTTCCTTGAAACTAGGTTTAAAGTTAGCTACAATGGGAGTGGAAAGGGTGTTAACGCCTGGGATAGGTGCTGTCTCTGAGATCTCCATTTCTGCATAATCTCAAGGAACCCGCTGATACAACCGCCTCCACAGCCTTCTAAGTCCTCTTGGATGTAGTCCCAATTCTGGCTGAGGGTGAAAGCAGAAGATTTATTGGCAACCTGCTCCTTTAGGTATTGAATCTCGGTGTTCTTTGGATGGAGCTGGTTTTTGATGGTGGTCAACCAGGTTTCAAACCCACAACAAGTTTGTTCAAGCTGGGAGATATGAGCGTCAGTAATCTTTGTGAAGGCGCTGAGGTTATCCATCTCATCTGACAATGCTTCAATTGAGACCCTGGGCCGAGGGGACATCGTCCAATTGGAGCTTGCATCCCAGTGCCAACTTTTGGATTTGATCCTGTAAGGCAGCCAGGGTGGTCATTATATCCCTTCGCCAGGGGTCTTCAGGTTCGCCCAAGGTTGAAGGGCCTGGGGGCCCTCAAGGCCTGCATGGTCCCTTGGGTCCGGCTGACCCTTGACGCCCCTTGAGGCCTTCAGGCCCCCTAGGCCCTTCTGGCCCAACACCCGTAGGGGGTAGTCATGAGAGGCCAGCTCTTGATAGTGCTGCTGTAGGGATCATACCAGTTCTTCTACTTGGAGTAGATGCTGGGTCCATGTCACTTCAAATAGCTGGGCGTTTTGATGAAATTGCTCCTCGAGGTAGCTGAAGATTCTGTTATCCAGCACTACAATCTGATCGCGGATCTCATTAATTAATCATTGGTTATCAAGAATAGCTTTGCAGTTGTCATGCACAAAGGAGGAGGCGGCATCATAGAAGTCAATAATGTAGGAATGTAAATTCTGGGTGAGCCCTAGTTGCCAGGTAACCTCCTGATGGTGTAATCCAACTAACTGGAGGAGGTGATGGATAGTGGTGTGGACAAAGTTATGAAGGTAGCATTCAGGCCCCAGGGTAAGCTCCCCAGCTGGCAATACAGCTGAGGCGTAGAGGTCCCGCATCATGGAAGGTATGGAGGAGGCATGGGAGCGGCTGTAGCAGGCGCCCTTGGAGTAGATGCCATTTATTAGTTGTTGAACAACATTATTGATGTTCTCATACTGGAGTTGGTGTTGGCTCCCATCTAGAGAGGGCAGCGAGAGTTGAAAGGCGGCCCAAAATTATAGCCTCTCCAGCTGCGAGGGTGGCGTTGCATACCACAAGGTACTAACCCATCATGTAATGCTCCTCAATTGACTAGTTATTGGGTCATCAGGTCTGCTATTGGTGTCCATTTCTGTGATAGACATTCTCACTTAGGACAGCTCGGAGCCCCCTGTAGTGAGCACCACTTCTGTTGGTGCTACAGTTTTATGGACAGGTGCCGGGGTTTGTGGTGGCTCAAGCTGGAAAATTTGGAAAGAGTTCCGAGGAGGAAACGTGAAAATGGGTTAGAATACTGAATATTTTATTAAACTAAAAGGCTTCAATATTTATAGGGTACATTAGGACTTGGTGCCTTTGGGAACATTGGGGCCTCATACATTCAGGATCTTTATTGATCTTCTGGAATGGCCTCCTTGTGGGCGTCCTTAATGGATAGTGTCGCTCACCTGACTGATTGGGTGGCAATGCCGCCCCACGTGACTCAAGAATAGGGGAGGAGGATCCTGAAATAGATTTAGCTTGGGTAGGTTTGATAACTGATTCAGCACAGCCTGATTTGGAAGAAGGAAATTCAATTCAATTTCTATCTTGAATCCTGACAATTATGATAGTCTGAAAGCGTCAGAGATATTGTAAATGCCAGTCTATGTCATGGAGCATGCTAATAATAATGTTTAGACTGGCCTGGAGCTCCGGGTGTGTTCCACAAAAAACCCAAGCCAGAATGCCATGGGCACAGCTGTCCAAAACGACTTGTTAAAGATGAGAATACCAGCCAAGAAGACCTGCCAGGTGGTGCCTAAAAGCGGGAGCATATCACTTTTTAATATAAATAATTTTTGAAAAAAATTTGGGGTTTATTTTGTTTTTTTGCAGATTTTTATTTGATATATAGGATGGGGAAAATCAAGAAAATGGAGCGACAATGGTATCCGTTGGGGACCACTGCTTATAAGCTCACTGGGGAAAATTACATCATTTTCATAACTATCATCAGGAATAAATTTGAACCAAGCTATCAGATTGGGTTCCCAGACCTAATTTTAAACCAACATAGTCTGGACTGCTTAGCCAAATTCATTTTGGGCTCATTACTCAAATTTAATTTTTCCATCATGCACATGAATTTAATATGGTGGCGACGTTTTAGGCGGATGGCAGGGTTTTCCAGGGCCAAGCCACATAAGGCTGGACCCATTAGGTGGGAAAGGGTTGAACACCCCCATAACTGTTGGAGGGTGGGTGTGACATTGACACAATGGCATGATCTTGGCAGTTTTGTGGATTTTTGCAAAATTGTACCACCTCCTAACAAACTCATTGAATGTTTTCCACCAGATCAGCGGAGGATAATGCTTGGAGAGGCACTGAAACTCTCAGGGGTTACGCTGTGACCTAACTATCATCCACCCATGGGCCATATCGCCCTGGGAGGTGAGAGGCACAGGTGCCAGCATCCGCCCCTTTTTTGAGAGGAAGGGAAATTGCTCCCATCCTAATGAAGCGATTCCTGTCCAATACTTACAGCCTAGGCACAAAGAAGCTATCTACAAAATTTTTAAAAATGTGTGAGTTGAACCAAACAATATTGATTATTTAACCATTACTGACATTTACCTTGTAACTCTTGAAGATCAAACCATTTTTTACTAACTTATTCATCCTTAATTTATTTACTTCTGGGTATAAAAGCCTAATATACTGATAGATTAAGTTAATTACAAAATTGCGTAAGATTATTTGACATTCATCTTTTTTATTTTAATTAGAAGTTGAACTCAAGTAACCAGTCTTGGATTATAGTTATTAGGTTGTATTTGTCTCTATTGGTCTTGATTATATTGGTGGGACAAGGGGGATATATTCAACCATCCCAGAGATTGTAAAGGTTTTTTAAGACCCTAGTGTCAGATATTTCCTTTTATATAGTTACTAAATATACAACTAAATAAATCCTGATTTATGGATAAATAGATTGGTTATGCTATAAAATTTGACCACTAAATCTATTCAGCAAAAGAAAAAGTGGCACGTTTATTTCTCAGGAGCAATATTTAAAGGAAATTGAGCTCTATTACTTTTGAGGAAATTCATCAATACACATAAGGTAATTAATTAAATCTGCTTTGCTCTTTAGGGGTTTTGCAGCATCTTATAATCTTTTCAAAGTAGAGTTACCTGATTATTTTGATTTAGGATGATCCTCAACGGCGGTACTAGTCAATACATTGGATTGGGCATTAATCATGCCATCTGAGGTGATTAAACTTTCACAATGGGCTTGAATCTTGACAATGCTCCTTCTAGATCTTGGCGTAGAGCTTAAAGGCATAAAAATAAGCTATGTTTTTGATTTACCAGAATACCCTGCGCAATCTTAACAATAAATTGTCCGTTTCCATTTTTATAAATGAATTTATAAGGTCCTGACCAATCAAAGCCTAACTTTTTGTCTCTTCCACCTGGACAACGCTGATAAAAAGAAGACTAAATCACATATTAGGTAATTATATAGAAAAACGTTTTTTTAAATAGGTGGTTTCTTTAGTGGTGGCAATAGACAAATTATTTAAGTCCAAAGCCTAAGCTAAATAATTTCTTTAGTAAAATCATCATGGTAACTATGATATTGTTAGTTGAGTCATTATTTAACAGATTTTGTATTTTGGATGGTAATTGAGAATTACTACCAAACAAAGCTTGAAGAGAGAAATTTTGATAATCCATTTGTGGGCAATTGGGTAATTTAAAAAACACTAGGTTAGTATTGTGGCCAATGCAGAGGATCAGTTGAGGCAACTTTCCCAAAATATTGAGATTTAAGTAGCATCGACTTGATCTACTATCCCATTTGCTGAAGGGTGATAAGGGTGGAGAACACTTGAGTAGATTCTATTAAATCGGTTAATTCTCGCACCAATGTTTTCCAAAAAGCTTCTCCATTATAATGAGAGTTACATGTTAGGGCATTCATGTTAAGCGATGATATAATTATGCTATAATGAGTTGGTAGCTTTTCTAAAGCTGATACTAGGGATATTGCTTGTCATTTAGTGAGATGGTCAACTGCTAGTATGAGGAATAATTGGCCTTTAGAAACTCAAGGTAGAGGACCTACAAAGTCAATATTAACCATGTGGAAGGGTTTTAAAGGAGGAAATTTGGATTATGGGGCGAGAAGTAGGGATGTTTTAGATTTTGCACACTAGTAAGAGCCTATTACATTATGGGTTGAGAGGAGCATCCCAATTTGATATCACTGGAAGTCATCCATTTATATGTTTTCCATATTCCTCCATAGACAACTTGCAGGTGTCCTTCTATGATAGTACTCATTTGTTCAGAAGGACAAGTATAGGGAAGCAATTGAGTTGATACTAGTTTATAAAGGTTATCATCCCAGTTTTAATATCTACCAACTTTTTCTAGCTCTTTTTGGACTGAGATGTGGTACTTTTCTCATAGTTGAGGTTGAATATAGAGAACGTAGAGATAATTTAATCAGGTTCAGTTAAAACTAGAACAGGTAATATTGACAGAAAATCTGCATTAGTATAAATTGGCATTGGCTGATGGATTATAGAAAACTCTTGATTTTGGAGCTTTAAAAGCCCATCGCGCCAAACGCTCATCATGATCTTTTTAAAGCTGGATCCATCACAAGGATAAATGATCAGTAATTATAGTGAAGTGGGCCCCATATAAATAGGGCCAGAAGTGTTTAATGGCCATTAAGATATCCAGGCACTCACGTTCCATTACACTATAATTGCGTTCATCCTTAGATAAGATTTTGCTGTAATAAGCGATGGGATGATCCACAAAAAACATAATCTTGGGACAGTATAGAATCTATTGAAAGATTCTAGTATCAGTAAAAAAGTAAAAAAGTTTAAAAATTAGGGTGTATAAAACCAAGAGAGTGAGTAAGAGCTGAACGTAATAGCTCAAAGAATAATATCTGTTTTCTTCAAATTGGAAAGATATTAATTCTTTATCTAATAAACTAAGGGTTCAGATTATCTGGAAAATGAGAAATGAATTGTCTTTAATATCTGATATTCTTATAAAAAACTCGCACATCTATAAAGGACTTTGGTGTGGACATCTGAGAGATGAGTGTAACATCTTAATCCATCAGAGATATTCCTTCTTGCCTACCTTATGTCCTAAAAAATATCAATCTAGAAGTAAGAACATTTGGAGAGCTTTATCATTAAATAAGTATGGGTTAGTCGCTGGAAGATATCCTTAAGGTGAGCTAAATGGGCGGTGAAGGTTTGCAATAAGACTGTTATGTTAGGGAGGTAAACTAGCAAATGGCATCATTTTATGTCCCATAACAACCCATCCATTGCTCTTTGAAAAGTATCAGGGGCATTGCATAACCCCTGCGGCATCTGGGTAGGTTTAATGGACTTGTCCAAAAATTAGGGCACATTTTTAACGATCCTCAAGGAATAGGTCAATTATTTAATAACCACTGGAGATATCCATTACCAAAAATACTTTTTCTTGACATTAGCTGTCATGAGTCATCTATACAATGAAGGGAGTAGCTATCCATTGAGTGCTAAAATTTTAGTTGGCTATAGGCCATTACAACTTGATGGTCTCCTTTTTCTTGATTAATAGATCAGAAGCCCAAGGGTTTTATAATTGTACATTTACTCAGCCTGTATTAGTTAATTTTAATTTAAAAGCCACTTGTGCATCATTAGGTCTTTTCATTTAATCTGAGCTTTGAACGTAAAGATCTTTAGTTCCACTTGATATTTATTCAGACATTTTCACATAATTAGGTCCCCTAGAAAAGTTATCCTCATATTCTTTTATTAGGGCTTCTACATCTTGGCGTTATTAAGGAAGAAAGGGAGTCCTAGAACTTACTTTTAACTAGGGAGATTGTAGTAGATGGTTCAATCCCTGAATCTTCCATAGTGCCAAAATGGTTTACATCCATTATATGGTCAATAGGACATTATTTGACATAGGTGATTCCACATGCCGTGGGACTGGAAGAAGCTTATCAGTTAAACTTTATCAAGATGGAGATATGTTTTCATAGGCAAGGTCCAAGATCCCAGTGTTGGTCAAATCTCCTTTTGATATAAGAATTGGATTGTACATATATCATTAGAATATGATTATGTAGAAATATGAATTTTTGCTGTGAGTCAACCACAACTAAAGAAATGGCAGGTATAACAAAGGAATGGGGCATAAAGATGTAGGCCATCCTCAGCATCCATTGCATTGAGGGGCAGTTTAATTTCAAGCCTTAGATTATAATATTCTATCTGATATATAGAGGTAGGATAAAGAGCCAGGTATGTCTCTTTGGCTCACCCTTATTTTAAGTTGAGAGCCTGAATAGCAGCGGTATTCTATGACCCAAAAGGTAGATATAGTCTTGTATGATTGATTAAAAATTGAATTCTCTTAATAGTTGACTCCAATGAGTAATTCATAATTACTATATTCTTTTGTTATAGCAGGATCAGTGATCATAAGCTTCCCAAATCTAATAGGCAAAGACGATTATGCTCCAATAGCTTTAGCGGGCTGATCTCCCACTGTTCCATATTAAGAATCATGAATTAAATCAGGGGCCATTTAAATTTTTAATGAGTTGGGAGGATATAACGTTAACTGAGGATCTAGTTTCTACTATGGCTATAACTTTAACTTTATGGACAACAAACTCCACTCAGATAACAGAAGTTCCATATTAGAATTAACTGTTAGAATTCAGTCAGAAGGCATTTGAAGCGAGGCTAGCTTAGATTTTTGTATAGGCAAAACTCAGGGTTTTTCTATTATCTAAAAAGTTTGGCCAGTTAAATCCTAGCTTTCGCTAGCAAAGCTGACTGTAGTAGTTAGTTTTAATAACTTGTTCAATATATACATCATAAATATAAAGCTCATATTGCCTTGAATAGTAGTTGGCACTTTGACTTCAAACTGGGGCGGCTTATACAAATCATCAGGAAGCTAGATGTGTGTAACTAAAAACGTTTAGGAAATAGGGGTTTATCAGCAGAGGGAGCTTCTTTTTTAAGCTGACCAACCCTTTTCTACTTTATTAGGTGGGAAATGATATCAGCTATCAATATTGTGTTTGGAACGTTTGCAGTAGAATCAGAAATTTCCCTGGATAACCAATTAAGGATGGGTCATTGAAAGGACTGGAGGTCAAACTTTAGGCTCAGGTTGAGAAGGTTCAGCAGTAATAAGGAAATCATATGGAACTTTGTTAAATTTTCAATTAGGTGATTTTCCTCACATATTGCTGAAATTAGTGTAATAATTAATTGAGGATGATTGCCAATTAATTTGCTAATCTTGATTCATTATTTAATGATAATACCCTAATTTGTGCTCCCCAATCAGTTGGGTTGATCTGTCTTGATCTGATGGATCAAGAAAGTATCAGAAATAGTCCCCAATAGGAAATTGGTGGGTCTCAACAACGGTGACTGAGGCCAAGGATGTTGAGATTATTATTATTATTATTTATTATGGCGAAATGCATAAATTTGATGTCAAAAGTATTGGGAAAGGATCTTGATAGAGTTTTCAGTATTTTTTGAAACTGGAGACTTATGCCAAGGATGTCAAAACAATTAATACTAATTGTTTGGGTTCAGTGGAATCCTAGCTTGACGCTAACTGCCAAAATATGGATTATAGAAGGATTTTCTGGCAGAAAGCTGATATACGCGTTATCAAACATCTGACAATGATTTTGATGCCCCAAATTGGAGTACTGGCAACTGATTCCAAGGATGCAAACCAAAAAATTATTATTAAATAAGTTAACAATTTTTTGACTTCACAAGAGTATTAGAAATAATCCCTGACAGCATTTTTGGTTAAATTTTACACAGGATACTTATGCCATGGATGTCAATATATTAAATAAATTCAGATTATGACAAATCAAGGATAACATAATCATGGACATTTGAGGATGACGAGTTAAGAAGAGAGAATCGCCAGTAATTGTGCTGACAAGTGCTAATCAAAGAGAATAGCCTTTGAGTGCTGACGATGCTGACAATAAATGTTAATGACATGGACAGGCAAGAAATGACCTTAAATAGTTTGATCTCCCTCTTAATAAAATCTAATCTTTCATCTGCTTACCTTTTATTAAGTTTTTAGTTGACAAAGGTTAGCTTAGCTTGTAGGGGTTGGACTCAAGATCCTCAGAGGTTAGGTGCTGGGATAAAAAACCTTATGTGGTTGATGCAACCAACTACCAACCTTGAACTAGATGGAAACCCCATGGGAAATTACTCAACTAGCAAAAACAATGATGATTTGGAAATATTAAAGGGGATAAACCCCTAGGGAGTCAAGAGGCCGCTGAACCACAACTGTTAGACAAGTCTCAAAAAGAGGACCTCTGAGCTATAATGAGTGGTCAAACCTCAGAAGGAGAAGTTGTTTTTTCTGGGTTAGTGGGTTGCCCTGCGAATTTTTAGGGAAATGTTGCTGATAATTGTGGAAGAGCAAGGGTCGGCAGTCTTCATACTGTTTGGCTGGCACATTAGTGGGGTCACCTACTATTGAGAATAAAAAAACAACAAACTTCCATAAGGGCTTCCTTAAGATGCAGTAATGAGTCAGAATTATACTTGCCCTCCTTAAAGTATAGTTGAATATTAGGCATAGCCTTAAACGCTGATAAGGAAATTGTAACAGCATTATCTAAGGTAAGCCAATCCTAGAAACTTTAGATTGGGCATCAAAATAGAATTGTTGAGCAAGCTTATTAATAAATTCTACATAAAAAGGCTAATTCCTTATAAACGCCTATTTTGGTATACCAAGATTAAATTACTCCCAAATTCACTAAGCAGGACAGTTACAGCTTCATCCCAAGTGTGGCAAGCCATTAAGTGTGAGACCAAAACATCTTAAGTCACTCCGCTGATGCAGTTAAAAATATTCTTAAGTTTATGGTTATTGGTAGCCGTTACCAGAGCACTCTCATAGCAAAATAGGAAGTAAAAACTTCCTTCTACTGGTACACTTTTGACCTTAAAAGAGGCTTAAAGGAAGTGTTTGGAAGAGACAGAGATTTTTGCTACATGGATGGTGGTGGTTAGTTCACCTTCATCCTGGGAGAAATTGGTATTAATGCGGGAGATAGCTGTTTAATGGCGTATATTTGTTGGTGCAATTTATTCAAATCATTGATAATCAGATTGATTCACTCCTGGGTGGCATTTAAAGCTATTGTAGTAGTTTAGGTCAGGGTCAGCATTTATAAATTCAGTTATTATACTAGAGGTATTCCTTAAAGTTAAAGGAGACACCACTCAATAGCAATATTGTTTTTAACCTTTTATTGTGCTTTTGAGAGTAATTTAATGTGTGGCGAGGTCCATCTCCATGTTTGTTGAGGTTTTCCGAGGACTCAGGGAGACCTGGAAGGTCTTGACAGTATTGTTAGGATGATGGAGATATAAACAATCATCCCAGAGATTATTCAGGACTTCTGAAGGCCCTGGCATAAGTATTTTTGTTTGTATAAATTTTAAATATACAATTATAAGAAAACTTACTTTATTGATTAATATACTTAGAGCATGCTATATAATAGTAACAACTGTTTATATTTGCAAAAAGAGAAGAGACCAAGTTTATTTCTTAGGAGAAGTATTAAAAGAAAAGTGAATACCACTACTTTATGGAAATTCACCAATGCCTTATGAGACAAAATCTAAATCTGATTTGTTTTTGGGTTTTCTGCAGCATCATATGCCTTTTCAAAGTAAAGTTGCCAATTGTTTTAATTAGGGATAAATTTGACAGTAATACTAATCATTCTTTTAGATTTTGTTCAAATTTCTGCCATCAAAGGTGATTAAACTTTCAGAATGGGCTGAAATTCATGGCAAATATGACACCATTTCTAGACAACTTTTATAGGAAGACTAAATTAGGTCCATTGTAAAAAAAGATGTTACTCATTTGTAGGCTGATATCAGCAGTTAGGTGCTAAAAAGCTTTAACTTCCACACTCATTATAAGGTACTAGGTTGTATACCATACTATTTTTAATTTATGAAACACATAAAACTTCAAAACTAATTGTTAGGTATGTCAATGAATTCAGTTGCTATACAGGGCATTTAAGGGGACAATATCAAAATTATTATGTGGTGATTAGAACTATTTACTTTTAATTTATAAGTCATACCATTTAACTAGAAAAATATTAAACATAATATATAACATGCTAGATGTCCGTCCATTATATATATAATGAATTACTAAACTTTTTTTTATTTGTTTAAACTGAATTGACAAATTTTAAAAAATTAAAAAAATGCGCTATGTGGAACAAATTTTTCTTCTCATTGCAATCACTTTTGCAACTTATTTAATTCAAGTCTGAATTTAGTTTGATAATCTCACAGAGGAGCTTAGTCTGCGCCCATGTCAGGGAGCAGTTGGGCAAGTAAGGTAAGAGGCACAGGTGGTAGGCCCGACTTCCAATGTTTGAAAATGACACAGAGAAACTGGCAGATTAGAAAAAAATAAAAAACTGGCGGTTACTATTTCCTCAGAAATCCTCACTTGGCAGGCGCAATGTAACCAATAAATCAACACGCTGCACTCTAAACCACTTTCGTCAGTGGAATACAGAGTCAAGGTGTTCCTGGATATTTACCAAACAGCGTTATGGGAAAAGTTTTGTGGGGATGTGCACACTCATTTCCTGACTGCGGTGTATGTCGCACCTCACTCCATGTCACATGGTTGGCTGGATATCAGTTTCAAAAACAAGGAGGCAGCAGATGAAGCTGCTGTGGTGCGCGTAGTGATTGACCTCCCTGAAGGGCAGCAGGTCATTGAAACCAAGTGCCCCAGATGGACAAAATCCAACCAAATTTTCCTCACGTTCAACTTTTTGCTCACTACAGTCAAGCGTGCCATTCTGGAGCAGCATTTGAAGGCTGGTCTCACCATATATGGTGATTTACAATCCTTCAAGATGCAACGCTTTATGCTGATGCCACACATGTGCACTGGCAAAGCCATAGCAGTTCTGACCCCAACTGAGGAGATTGCAAAGGACCTAACCCAGATCCCAAACTCCACTTTTATTAAAATCAAGGGGCATACCACCCACCCTTTCCAGGTAACTGTAGACAGCGTACCCCCCATCTGCACACACTGTGACATGTTAAGCCATAAAGCACATGCATGCCCCACCAAGGAGGGCATCACATTCCAAGAGCACCCCTTGGCAGCCATGACCAACGGTGAGGCTCACTATTAACCAACCACCAGTACCAAAGAGGCCTTCCCGTGGGGAGCACAAGGCTGCTACTTATTAGTAAAGCCTGTCTCCCCTCAAGAGCAAAAACAGGCCAAACAGGCCCGCAGGGCCACGGCCAAGGTCGCCTCAGCTATACCGCACTCCCAACGCCAGGAGGACATTAAAACTTTCGCGGTGGAAGTATCTTAGAAATTCCTCAACCAATCAGATTGGGAAGCCCAAGCCAATTGGGACACACAATCTGAGGATTTGATGGGCAACTCGATCTCACCTGACCTTTGCAAAAAAGCCCTGATTACTACTGATTTGGTCTCCAACCTACCTGAAATTTTTTTTGATCCAAAAGTTGGTGCACCAAACTTGTCCGCATCACAAAAAATTTGTTTGACAGTGGGGAAACCAAAAGTGAAGGCAAAAGCTAACGCGAATCTGTCTGCTAAATTTAACAAATTTTCCAATAGCGTTGCTGCAAACACCCATGCTGCCATGAAGGCCCATGGGGATCCAGAGGAGGCTGGTGGGCCCTGGCGCCCACCCCCTCACACCTAAGTTGTGATGGGGGAAACCTTCACTTTAGGGACGTTGAATATCGCCGGACTCAAGGCCTTGCCATCCCAGGCTAGGAAACTGAGTTTTTTACAAAAAAAATTTACCCATGGACATCCTGGCCATCCAGGAGTCCCACTGTCCATGAGGTTCTGAGGATGCTTGGAAAACCATGCCCCTCCCTTCCCCATCCTTCTGGTCTGAGCACTGTGGGGTGCTTGTTTGGAAAAACAATTTTTTTTCAATTTTTATCATCTGAATCCTTCCTTGATGGCTGAGTCCTCATTTTCACATTTTCATGGGCCAACATGGTGCATGCTATTGTCAACATTTATGCCCCAACCTGTGCACGAGAGCATTGGAAATTTTTCTCATTGGTCAAATCCCTTCTGTTACCCCCTGACCCTTTCATAGTTGGCGACATGAACTGTTGGTTAAACACATCCATGGACTGTTGGCCTTCCACATCCCACACCCCCCAAGGCCACATAGAACTTCGCGTTCTAAAGGCCACCCTTGGGTTATTAGACGCGCTTTCATGGCAAGCTCAGCTGCTTGAGAACATGACATGCCCCCACATCCACAATGGCTAATTAAGGTCCATGTCCCACATTGACCTTATTCTTGCACCGGTAAAATTTTGATCCCATATTTCCCACTTCCACACATCAAAAATCGATTTCTCCAACCACCAGCTGGTCTTGATAACCTACCACCTACCCGTCACAGTGGCTAGGGATCCATGTTAGTGAAAACTCCGCCCACCCAAACTCGCGTCACCAGGATTTTCCAAATGGGTGGAATCAGTAATTTCAGCAAAAGAGTTTATCACACCATTTTGCGCGAACCCAATTTCCACATGGTCAGCCTTCAAAGCAGATACCATCTGCCATGCTTGCCATCTCTCTTCCCGATGCTCATGAGCTACATTGGCTGTCATCTCGCGTGCTCTGGCAGAGTTGGCACACCTGGAGTCCAACATCCCAGCCAAGGGCTACAGCCCTGCTTGGGGCTGGAAGTGGGCAGAAGCAGCCGCCCACCTCAACGCACTTGAAAGGCAACACAAGCATTGGGTTTGTGTTCAATACAGGGCCAAACACATTACAGAGGGCGACATGTGCTCCACCTATTTTTTTAAAAAATTCTTCGCACTGAACCAGAGTGTGGCCTGCACACAGGTGCAGAGATTGGATGATTCCATTGCAGATACGCCAGCCAAAGTGGTGATCAAAATACAAAAGTATTACTCTGAGTTGTACAATTTGATCCAATTCAGCCAGCCAAAATGACGAATTTTCTCAATAACGCTCACATCTGCACTGTTTCCTGATACCCAGAGTTAATGGAGTCGATTACTCCAAACAAACTCTGGTCCACCATCCGCAGTGCACCAAAATGGAAATGCCCAGGCCCTGATGGTATTCCATATGAGTTCTATAGGAAGTACTTCATATATATATCCCCACTGCTGCTTGCCTCTCTTAATCAGAGCCTTCTGGATACGCGTCTTCTACCAGGAGGGCAAGAGGCCTTCACCATCACACTCTTCAAGAAAGGGGATAATCTAGACCTAGCCAACTGGCGCCCCTTTTTTCTAACTAACATGGATACAAAATTTTTTAACTAAAATCATGGCTAACCGTCTAGGGATTATAGCCTCTGCCACCATCTCCCCAATCCAATTTGGTTTCATACCCAGAAGGTCGATTTGGGACAACGTGCGCTCTGTGGCTAACGCATGCCAGTCCATAGCTTCTGGGGCACTAGTATTCTTAGACCAACAGAAGGCATATGATAGAGTAAACTGGGAATACCTCAGGGCCTGCTTCAACCAACTTCGCCTACTCCCTCGCTTCATCAGGTGGGTGATGATGCTTACAGAATCTGCAACAATGGCATTGCGGGGCCCTGGCTTCCTCACAGAAGTAATCCGCCCTCAAAGGGGATTGCGACAAGGGGACCCCCTTAGCCCACTCTTATATAACTTCAGCCTTAACCCACTACTTCAAAACGTGAATGCCCGCCTCACTGGGGTCCATGAACCAGGCCAAACCCCAGTCAAGATGATGGAATTTGCAGATGATTGTGTGGTCAGGGTGTCTAATAATCAAGATGCATGTGTGCTTGAAGCTCTCATCCAGGAGTATTCCCGGGTAAGTAATGCTGCACTGAACACCTTAAAAACTAAAATCATCATCCTGGGTTAGTATCAAGCCTACCGGGCCCCAGCGACCAGTGCCCAGCCTGGCCCATTAGCTCGCACATGTGCCCACCTTCCTTGCTCACCCCACACTGCCCCACTTGTGCTCCCCTTCATACCACGCCCTACCATAGGGCCTGTCCGCCATCTGGGCGTGTGGGTGGAGGCAGGCGGGTATGCCTCAGAAGTAATGGAAAGCCATATTCTAGACAATGTGACAAAGCGCATCGCCTCCCTCAGAGCCCACCCTACTTTCCTTACTGGCAGGGTTGTTTTAGCCAACTCTATGCTCCTCTCCAAAGTCTGGTTTGGAGCCCACGCCATGGCCTTCTCCCCAGGTTTTTTCAAATCTATGTATGCCCTTCTGCAAGGGTGGCTTTGGTCAGGCCGCCCACCTCCAGTGCAGCTTGAGGTCATGTTTGGCCCTCGTCGTCATGGTGGCATGGGCCTGCTCAACTTTAAAGCCCATGCTGCCAAGATCCTGGGCACCTGGATTGCGGCTGTCACCGCCCCTACGCTACCCTCCCAACACTGGTCCCGTGCAGCCCGCTCCAACTTATCCCACACCCTGAGCCTTACTAATCCTTCAAACCCTCACTCCTTGATGAATTCCTGGCTTCCCACCCATCGGCCACAGGTCCTCACGGTACTAAACCCCACTTCAAACGAATCCTCCTCTCCATGCGGAGTGCGGAGTGCAGAGTGGAGAATTCATATTTGTGGACACACAGCCCAGAGAGGCCGCCCCTCTCCTCAGTTCACACAGGAGGTACAGGGCTACCCATTCAAGATGGCTTGATCCCCACACGGCCACATGTCCTATCCAGGGTGGACTACCTGGACATGATGGAAATCCCTTATTCCCTTGAGACCCAGAAGACTATTTGGAAATACGCACACCACCCTCTGTTGCAGCCTCATATCCATTCCCATGTATGGCGCTGCCTGAGGCAGGTGTACCATACAGCTGTGCGCTCTAACGCTTTACACTCATCCTGCATCGTGTGTGGCCAGTATGGAATGCTGTTCCACCGCCTGGAGAAGCGCCCTACCTCTAAAGCTATATGGCGTGAGGTGCAACGTCTGCTTTGCCAGGATCAGAAACATCCCTTCAGTTTATCTCTGGATATGTTTGCTTTATCTATGGTCTCACCTCTCCCACCCTCCCTCCATGCTCTGGTGGTTGCAATCGCCATGTGGACTATCCACACAATTGTATTGGATGCCATCACAGGCTCCACCCCCATCCTCCTAGAAGCTGTCCACAGATTCCAGTCCCATTTGGTGGACCACTTTCAAGCGTGGATGTTTGGATACCTCCCACCACATCGCCATCAGTTGGTCTCCTCCTGGTTCCCAGTTTGGTTCATCAACTCGGACTCCTTCCTCCACACGTGTTCAATTGTGGTTACAGCCCCTTTACACGTTCCCTCCCCTCCCCATAGTGGCATTCCCGCTGGCAACAAGAGATAGCATCGCTTCTCTGGGGTGCCTTCCCTGATACTAAGTTTTGTTTTCTTTTGTGTTTACTTTCAGAAGTGTCTGTCCCCAGGTTGGCCTTCCCCGCAATAAATAAATAAAAAAATGCGCTATGTGTCTGTCAGTTAATTATATTGGTTTTAATTTTATAGACTCTAAAGATTATAGGTATAAATATATTAATTTAATGTGCAATTATACAGTTAGTATATAAGCTAAACTCAAACAACAAGTTATTCTAATTCATTTGTTTTGTAAAATGATCATACACTGACTAATTCTATACTCTAACATGATAGGTTTTTTCAGTCATTGGTACTATAAACTTCTTACTTGAAAACCAATCTATCAAATCAACCAGATCATACCAACTTCTTGAGTAAAACAAATATGCCTAGATTTTAGATACAGTGTGGAGGTAGTTTTTCAGTTACTAAAACACCAACCTCAAAGCTATATCATCCAACATATATGAATCTGTTAAATCTTATTACCTCTTGGGTAAAACCAATTTTAGTGTGCAGAAAATGCACACTACTGCACAGGTAAGAGTTCCCTCTTGAAAACCGCTTGAACCTTTTGATTTTTTCCCTCTGTACACTTGATGAGGTCTGCTTCCTCTAATCCCAAGTATAGTAAACTCTACTCCATGGAGGATTATGAGAATACAACCAAAATTCAGGTAAAAAGTATATTTTTTGGATAATCAGGTAAAGTTTTATACTCAGTGCTTCAACATTATAATTATGGCGTCTTTAGTGTGAGGTTACTTTATAAATTACTTTCAAAAGTTATTTTTTTTGGTCCAACTCTAACTTTACTGTATAACATGACTAAGTGGTAAAATTTCTGATCTTTAGTATAGGTAAAACTGCACTAAAGATCTATACAAATGAATGACAAAGTTTGACAGCTTAAAACTATTGTTTATTTAAATTAGGTGAATAATATTTATAATAGATTCACTTCATTTAAGGTTCAAAAGTAGTTCTCATGATGAGTATCATCAGCTATTTTACAATGCAATTGTGGATGGAGTTGATTTTAAAAAAAGGTTTTGAATGGGAAGTCAAGGGTTCATTTACAATGCAATCAATTTTAGAGTAAATAATATTAGAGTTGTGATCATATTATATCTCTGATTCAAAAAAAAAAAAATTAATTCAACAATTATCTAAAAGCATCCCAATTGAAGAATAAATTGACAGTAAATACAATGGGTATATTGAGTACAATGGTACTCATTTCTAGGGAAGCAACTAATTAAAGACAGTGGCAGATTTGTGACAGTTCTGGAAGGTTTGGAGGGCTCAAAGGTAAAGGTGGACTTTAATAATAACAGTAATTAGTTTTCAGCAACTGTTTCAGCAAGATTTTATGGGAAGAGGCAAAGTATTTGTCACTTGAATTAGAGTCAATAAATTGCATTACATATCCAAAATTGACTTGATTCACACTCTGGATTGCTCTCTTTTTGAGAAAGTTGACGATAATGGTATGGTCTCAAGAATTTTACACAAACCTAGTTAATGATCATCCTGTCAGACAATTACTTGATAGTCTAAAATTTGAAAGTAACCGTTCTATGATTACATAGGGACCTTTCCAAAAGGGGGAATTTTGTGGGTTCATCCAAATCCATATGTATCAAAGTATGATATTTAATCACCTTCCTTGAACTGATGCAACATGCCTCAATAGTTATCATATGAGATAGTTGGTGACCTTGCAAGTCAACTCCGTTTCAAAGGCTTCTTTTGAATTTTAATTAGTTCTCTAACTAATCAATTTGGTACTCCTCATGTCAAACTCCTTCTTTATCTTCTACAATATAATGAGTATTGGAGTAAAAGTAAGTTGTCAGCAGAGTAGTTAAAAGGGTGAGAACCCCATGGATCAATGTTACCTGATATTAAAGTCAAAAATGGTAGGCCCAACCTAAAGGCTTATTAGAAGGGGACACTGGCAAATTTTCATAGTATCTTCTCCAAGGTTCCATTTGTCTTTTCTATTGTATTTTTATCTCAGGACGATTGGGTTAGTTAGTAATCCTCAAATTCTCATGATTTTATTATGTTTGGGAATTATTCTGGATGTAAAGCTGGTGGCGTTATCCTTCAGTATAATTGTGGACAACCTTGTTGATGCATAATGGTCTTCATAACATATCAGCAGTAGTAACTGCCTTAATATCACAGATGGGTTTAGCTTTTACCCACTTCTTCAAGTGGTTAATAGCTAAAATAATGTATCGGTGATTAGAATTTCTTTTTGGTAAAGTTAATATAACATTATAGAGATAGTATGCCTAGCCCAGTTAGACTTAACAAGAGGATAGGTAGTGGAGGGTTTATTGGCTGTTGTATCTGACATTTTTGACACTTCATCAAATTATCCTGAATGTCAGAATTTCATTGTTTACCAATTTTAACTCTATTGTACCTGCTTAAATTCCTGGTAAACTCACCGTGACCAACAATTTATTCAGTTGGAAAACTATTACTGGACATTCAGTTGGATTGGATAAAAACAACTTCAGCCATCCTTTCCAAAATATATAGTATACCATATCAAAGCTCAGTGTTCTGAATCAATCATTATACTATTCTTGAAATGATAGGATCTTATTTATATCAGCTAGCATTCATTTTTACTCTCTCTCTGCTCAGCGTAACTTTCTGAGCAAATTAATTTTGGTATATTAAAAGCAAACACTTAATGGCACACTGAACTCTTGCTCTGATGTTAATGGATCCCCCGCTGACTGTCCCAGCATGGGGCAGCAGCGAAACTCCCCCTCCATTTTCCATATGACAGGAAAACGCGCTCAGAACAGCTTTCCCAGTCATTCCAAACTTGGGACAATTTGTTCCTCCCAAGGATCTCGATGCCCATCTTGCCCAAACTCAAGCGGTGCCCCGCTGCCCCCTGGTGCTCCTCTGGAGCAACATGCATTTTGGCCTTAGGGTCGAATATGGGAAATTCTTCCCCTATGATGACCAAGCCATTATCAAAATGGCTCAGGCAGTGATGACACCAGCCTGTTTTATAGGCTTCCGCCCCTATAAGGGATACTTTGATCTCAACTTCCCCTGTGAAGCTGATGCAGCCACTGCAGCAACAGTGCAACTAATTTTTAATAATATTCCCCTTCCAACAACTCAGACCCAGCTCCCAACAGACACCACCTTGGTGGTCCAGTTCACTAATTTGCCCACCCACCTCCCCCCAAAGTGCTCCACCAGGAGCTGATGGAAGGTTTAGAAGCCTAAAGCGCCAACCCCATCTTACAATATGTAGTCCCAAATGGGGCCACATGCCTCTCTGGGCCTTGGCATATGCCATAATCAGCCCTGAATTTATTAAAATTTCTTTGGCAATTCCCCCTCATACCACCATCCCATCTGCCCCTGAACATCCGTTCTGGGCCCACGTTGAGGGCAGATGGACAAATTATTTTATCCTGTTTTGATTTAGACCACTCAAAATGCAATTGCCCATACTCAGAAACTTCCACCAATGCTTAAAGTTTGCCCAATGCACACCAATCTGCTGGCCACCCCACTCCAACTCTGACATGGGGTACAATCCTACCTTCCCCTCCTCCAATGCCTGATGCTGCAGCTGCAACTACAGCCACCAATCAGCATCCATCTTGCCCCAGGGCCACGCATGATTCTTCCAATCAAGTGCAGGATTGGACCCTGGTTTGATCCCAGGCAAAATCCAGAAATCCAGCCAATCCTCAAACATATGCCAAAACCCCAATCCAATTCAACCAAAACACATGGGAGTATTTGGATAAAATTGACAAATCAGGTAACATCATTGAAGAACCGTCACTGTAAGTTGAACGGCTCTGTAATGCAGAATGGGATGCAAAATTACCACTTCAGAAATTACTCCGCAACCTAACGCCAAACCATTCTACAGCGACCATCAGCTTGCAAAAGGAGCAGCTGCCACACCAGATTGCCATCCACTCCGCAAAGATGCCACCAAATCTGTGGCTGCGCTCACAGGAGGAATTCCACCTCCTATTATCCCCAACAATCTTACTGCACAAAGTAATATCAACATAAAAAGTTTACACAAAAACGTCACAAAAACCATCCAGAACGTGGTAACAGTAACACAGAAACTGAAAGCAAAGAAAAACCTGAACCAACATTGCCACATTCATTAAATTACCAGATGTCCGCCTCAAAGCTGAAGATGCTTTGGCCAAATACATCGTTGGCATTATGATGGCTAACAACTATTTGGAAGTTCCAGTCATCAGAGATATTGAACCCCATACCGCCGATGTCCCCACACCCATACTCTCTGCCTAAACATGCACCCTACTCTGGAATGAGATGGATGCAGCCAAAGATGAGCCCCCTGATCCCCCCTCCCCATCCACCATGGAGGGATAGAGGTATTTGCTACTCACCTGGTGTCATGGAAACGGCAAAAGAAGTTTAGACCAGCCTGCCAGTTGGGATGTGTGAACACCCAAAAAGCAAGCCAGAATGCCAGAGGCATTGCCAACTGTACAACTTGATATAGAGCCAGGAAATGTGATACCACAAAGTGGTGGTGTAACAACAGGGTAAGGAGTGTCCCAATGACAAACCACACTGTCCCATTCCTAACTCAGTGGCTCTAACTGCAGGAGGTGGGATTACTGGGACAGTATCGATGAGATTCATGGCTTGAGAGGCCAACTCATCAGGGGCAATAGGGAGATGGATTCTCTCTACCTATTGTTGTACATAGGGCCATAAGATCCCCATGTATTGTTGGCAGAAATTCATGAGAGTGGGGTTGTAAGACCAAAAGTGTTGAACTCGCTGGGCCCAATCAGCAATAGAGGGAGCCATGGTAACCAAAAGAATTGGTAAAGCCCACCTGGAGTGTGGGGTGACAGACCACCAGGGAAAATCCATCTGAGATGCGGTCAGAATGAAAAATAAAAAAATTTAGATTTTTTGGCAAAAAAAATTTATTTGGAAAGGAATGTAAGAAAATCGACCAACAATTTTCTCAGTGCCATGCAACTGATTAAATAGTGGTCAATTGGGTAGTGACAGGATGGGGTCAGGACCCAACAAATTTGGCCTAACTGGCGCATTGTTTGGGAATGGGGGGTTTATTCTTTGGGAACTGACATTGCAAAATTTGGCGGCGGTCTGAGTCTCTGTCAGTTCGACCTCAAACATCTGAACTAGGGCTCAACTACATTTATGACAATTAGTATGATGATGTTTGGCCCAACTTGTGATGGGAATCCCCCAAGGCTATCCCTTATAGGGACAGGTCCATTTGGTTGGGAATGGGTTTGGGATGGCCAACCCACCCACGCTCAGTCATTTAACCATTCATTTGATCAACAGCAGCACATTGGACACAATACCCAAATTACTATTCAAGGGATTTGAACCCTCATTGATAGCGCCCAATATTTGTTCAACTGATCTGGAGATTGAATTAGAACCATTGGGTGATCCAGCCAATATCTCATTCTTCATGCTTTTACAGTCATTCGAATTTTGGGCATCAGCCAGATTGCTGAGTGAATTAGATCTGACCAATTTGAATTTGGTAATCTCAACACAGATTTCACTGATTCCCCGCAACAGTTTTGATGAGGTAAGTGTGGGTATTGGGGGTGGGATCCAAAGCGGATGAGCTGTTACCCATCACTCATCTACTACATGAGCGAGGTCGCCCTGAGTGATGAGAGGTACCGCCATCCTCTTCAGTGTCTTTTTATTTGGTAATGGGAAGATGGCCTGATCAAGAGCCAAAGGACGTTCCCGAGACTTACACCTGGTTGGATTTGTGTTAGGTATAATTCAAGCGATCCATCCATTTTGGGCGTTTTGTTTGAATCATTAGTTTTTATTATGATTTTAGTTTTAGTTAAGTAATGTCCATCCCCTGGTCAGTTACCTCAGTTAAAGAAATAGCATTCATTCTTTCAAATAGCTGGTCATCATAAGGGGACAACGCTGAAACAATGGTCAGTTTAGAGAGATCATTAGCATTCAGATAGGGTGAACTTAAACAGTGTTTGACTTCATTGATTTTAGGCCTGAAGATTCAAAGAATATCTCACCAATAGCCCTTCAGGCTCCTTAAGGTTGTAAAGCCATTGTAACAAAGCGTGATTACTGACAACCTAAAACTTAGTTCCATGCAGGTATACAAAAAAAATTAAGTTTTTATGTAAAAGTGATGGCAAGCCATTTTCTTTCTGTTATTATATAGTTCCTTTCAGGTTTAATGAGTGTACAGCTATAATGAAACTGGATGATCCTCCCCATGATCATTGTGTTGTGATAGTACTACAATAATAGCTGCCAAAGAAGCGTCAAACTGAAAATAAATGGGCATTTAATTCTGGGTAGCAAAAAATGCGCTTGATTTAAAGTTGACATAAGCTTTTAAATGTTCTTCACACCACTTAGACAACTGAAAAGCACTTACTACTCAACAAATGGTGCAATGGTTTAGCTAGTTGAGAGACCCCTTTGATGAAATGACAATAGAATTCTACTATTCTTAGAGATACCTGCACATCTTATTTATTTTCAAAACTTTTCATGTGACTAAAAGCATCAAGCTTTTGTGGGCTTGGTTTTATCCTTTGTGTGCTAACGAAGAGGAATGGTAGCATAGCGGGGTGGATCCTGCTCCACTCTGGGTTGGGTTTTGAGAGAAACATGTTCAAAACCAGCACAGGATAAAAACTCAGTGCGGTATATTTGTCCCAAGGTCGACCTGCCTCGTTTAATTTTTGTGTGCGGACAATGTGGCCTAGGTACTCCATTTTGGGTCTTAAGAATTTATATTTGGTTAGTTTGATTTAAACTAAGCCTTAGGTATCCATCAGAATACTTTCTATAAGTGGTACAGATGTCAGGAGAAAGTACACAAGAATAAATTGTAGAATCACGATATACTAAGATGCAGTTTACCTTTAGGTCACCTAGGATAGAGTACATGGCTGGCTTAAAAGTGGCGGGCACGTTGCAAAGACTTTAGGCATATGGGTTGGTAGGTATATCCTTTAGGAGGTGATGATCACTATTTCTCCTGTTCTTCCTTAAGTAGGTCAACCTGCCAATACCAACTCATAATATCTAACACAATAAAGTATTTGGCGCCCCAATTAGCCAAGAGCATTTTCTACTTGTGTCAAAGAGTATGACTCTTTTTGTGTTTCTGTCTTGTTGACATTGATCAATTACCACCAACTTTACTATCCTTCTTCTTGACGATAAGTACAGGACTAGACAATGGAGTGTGGGGGGATAATTATGCCTTTATAAAACAGCTGGTTAAACTCTTCCTGCACAGCCTCATCATTAACTCTACTAAATTGAATAAACCTGGAACATATAGGACTGGCATTGCCAGTGTTGATATAGTGCTGAATCCTTTTAGAAAACCCCAAATTTTAGTTGCTAGTGGCAAATATCTAAGAATATCTGTTTAGCAACTCCAAGGCATTATCCTTTTGTTCTTAAAATAACCTTTTTAACTGTTTTTGGGAATTGATCAAATGAATATCAGCATAGCATTTGTCAGGACAAACTTCAATACCATCCTGAACCTTTGAAAGAAAGGATTTCATCTAGAGGTACAAGGTGGATATAGGAAATTTCTAATATTTATCCAATGTATATTTCTAAAAAACAAGTTAGAGTGAAGGAAGCTATCTCTTTTTAGTAATATATGGTCAAGGAAGCTATCTCTTCATGTCCAGGAGTGATTAATTCTGGGGTGGTGTGAGGTTTGATCCATAAATTCTCATGAAGAAATGTTTTCTCCAAATAATCCTTCTAGTAGTCTAAAGAAAACCCTGCGCTTATAAACCGCTTTTCTCCTTGGATTAACTTGCAACTATTGGATACTCAAAAAATACCCTGATGACTGTAGGTATCAGAGAGGGTGTGGACTGACTAGAATACCCAACTTAATAATGTACGGGTACCCCAATGTTTGTAGGTTATGTTAATAAAGTATTGCATTAGTAAGGAGAATCTTTTTCTCATGAGTAGTGTAGAGGAAGTAATTGGCCAAGGATATTGAAAACAATGTCTTCTTAACTAAGGAAGACTCCATAGAACTTATGGAAAGCTGATACTGATCAAAAAGTGATAATTGTTACTAGGTAAAACTATAGCTGGTGAACTGACTTTTAGGGAGCTGAATCTCATTTGTAACGCACTATAAGCTTTTTAACTAATAGTGCTATCAGGACTGGCTGTTACATATTGTTGTTGATGGTCCAAGTTTTGAAAAATCTTAATTCTCTTTGTATAGTTTACTTGAGATTACATTTACTGGAACACTACCATAAACTATTACATTGACATAAATATTATATACAAGTATATTGACATAAGTGCAGTAAGAAAAGAGGTTGAATTTCAGTTTGATGAAAGTATGGTGGGAGCATCAACTTAGTCAATCATGTCTTAATTTATTGTCAACACTAAGAAAATGAGTGTTCAATGCCTCTAGGTGTAATGTCACCTCAACTTTATTCAGAGGAGAAGCTCATCATATTCCTCAACTTTGCTGAAATGAGATTGCTCTTCAGGTTTTTGGCTTATGGTTTAGAGATAATTTCTTAGCCTTTGATTTCTAGATGAAGCGCTCTTGCTTAGAATTATGGCTAAAACTCGATTAATTGAGCTGTTACTCATAGGTGGGAGTATATTTGGGTAACCTCTTCTTTGTGTATTCAGTTTGGGATAGTTTGTCACCTGGCAATTGAATTTCTCCTCTATCGATGGATGTCTTTTCCCTTATTCTCGTTTTCTGTGGGAAGGCTACATAGGCCAGGCTAGGCAGATTTCTGATAAGGTTGCTGCATAGTGGCCCTTTGAGCCGCATTCCAACAAGTCACTTCAATAGCTCCTCATCAAGGTCCAGGTGTCCCATGTCATGGGTAACTTGCTACAAATGTATTTTAGTGTTATATGTGGATTTATTAGAATAGTATTAATTAGCTTTGACATTATGTAGCCCAAAAATGATTTCACACCATTTTAAAAACTCAATCATAAAAGGAATTCCATCTCCTTGACCAGCGTTGGTACCAGCAATTGATGCAACTCATAGTAATCATTAGTAGAATTCTTGAAGGCAACCTTTACATAAAAACAAACGTTGCTTTTGACCATAGTAGCACCTGATCCTCATGTTAGATTGGTTTGAAAACTCAGAGATGATCTCATTCTTCAAAAATTGGGTAGTCATTAACTCATCCTTTCCAGTGGAATCTTTTTGGGCCTACCAGATTCTCATAGCACAGCGCTTTCAACATCCACAAAATTCCTAAATTATTTCTAGCAGGTGAGGAATAATTAGTTTATGGTTATGGTTGCTCAAACAGATTATCATAGTGGTATCTTTGAAGAGGTTGTCAGCCCCATATGTATTCATCTTGATCATCTTCAGAAGGATTTCACATTATCATGTCAAACATATTTAGGTAAATTGACAGGATCAAATTGCTAGAAGGACTAATAGGGTAATGTAGGAACGGAAGCCCCTTAAGCAGGTTGGGAAGAGCCAACTTGGGGTCTCAGGTTGCTGGGTTCACCAGTGCAACTTTGGGGTTGGGCTAGAGGTCCTAAGGCTTAAGGTAAGTCCAATAGTGCAGCTGACATAGAGCCTTGAGGCTTAGTGGGTTTGGCCATTACAAACTCTACTTCAAAAATTCTTTAATTAATTATGATTTTTTCTTGGATGTTAAATTAGTGGTGCACCAACAATGTACTTTTTTAAGTTGTCCTAAATACATTATTCCGAATTCAACTGCTCTTCCCAATCTTTTCTGACTGCTCCCTAAACTGCTTTAAAGTTATAATCTCAGCTTTAAGTCCACAAAATTAGAGATCAAAGTTCAGCATTCTTGGTCTTTTGATATTTGTTACCATTGCTTAGCTCTCACGTTGTTTTGGTAGAGGTAACTATTCGCCTGTGGAGCATCTTCACAAGATATAGTATATTGAAACACAGGTGTCTTTTTAAAAAATGATGTCTTTATGCATGGTGGCCTGTTGGCTTCAAAGTTGTTTCAGTTCCTCCTGGAGGGCATTGGTAGCTTCTCAGTACTATCAATGTTCTAGCTACAATTTGCATCTCATATTGAATGTACTGACAAAGCTCCTCTACTGATTTAGCTTTCTGGACTTCCATTTAAATGCTTCTATAGAATATCTAGACTCCAATTGGAAATAGTTCATTTTTGAGCACCAATGCAGCAGTAACACATCTATTGTTCATGAATTTGCGTCTGATTTTAATTACGTTTTGGTTCAGCTGCTTGATACGCTTATCTAATTGTTGAGAGATTTGGTGAATGAGCTCATGGTTGCCATCCACCGCTTAGTGTACACCCCAGAAATATTCTTCAGCTGGCCATTTAAGGAGAGGAGAGCATCTACATACTGTTGATTGTTCTGAAATACCCCCATTATGAAAGCATGATGTCAGGCAATGGTCATCTGAAAGTTGCGTATAAAGTGTTGTAGATACTCAATGATGTATTGTTCTAGATGTTCAGATCATTCAAAAAAGATAAAATCCAGTTTGGTTCATGTCACGGTAGCTTTGTAATAACTCTTAAGTTACTCCTGATTATGGCAGCGATAGAGTAAAGAAGGCAAGAGACTGATGGCTCTATGATGAATGAGCTGGATCCTCATAATAGCATCCACCCAATGTGTTGAACTCGTTATGGGATAAAAGCGTTAGAGTCAATTTTTCAAATTGAAGGGAGTAGTTTCTTCTATCTCATATTGGTCAAGATGAGAAGGGCTGGGCATATTGACGTAGATGTGATGGCAAATTGTTTTGGCTATCTTCTCAACCTAAGTTAGGCTCCATATTGTCATTGAAAATGACAATTTAACGTGGCCCCTGTATTGAACACCACATTTTAGTGTACAGCAACTCACAAAAAATGCACAGGTAATATATCCCTCTTAGAACTCACTTGATCCTATTGATCTTGTGACCTCTGTCAACTTGATGAGGTCTGCTTCCTATAATACCTGGTATAGTAAATTTTCCTCCAGGGAGGGATTCCAAAAAGATAAACAAAATTTGGGTAAAGATAAGTTATTGGATAATTAATGTGATATTTATACTTAAACCTTCAACCTTAGAACATCTACGTCCCAATTGAAGATTAATTGACAGCTATATAATGAGGTTAATGAGTACAAGAACACTTTTTTAAGAAAACAACTTATTAATACAAGGGCAGGTGTGTGATGACTCTGGAATGTTTGGAGGGCTTGAAAAAAAGAAAACTCTATAATAAAACAGTAACTAATTTTTAATGTTTTCTGTATAGGATATAATAGGAAAAGGCAGATTATTCAAACAAATAGATTTTGAGTCAATAAACTGATAACATCATTGAACCTAAATCATATAGTATCATATATCTCTAGTGTAATTTTTATAATATAACAGGCTAGCATCATGCATATCATCATATAGTTAATATTTACTAAGCTTATAAAATTGCTCTATACCTTTTTTTATTGATTTGACTAATTATTTGAAGCTATAAAATTTAGATAGATATATAATCACTATGGGTATATATGACACAATCTCCAAAAATTAAATCAAAGATAAAAAATCTGGCACGTATATTTAACTGTTAAGAAAATTAATGTAGCAGGTTTTTTATGGCTTAGTATAGTAAATATATATATAAAGACCTAAAAATTATATATCAAGGGTATTTAGCCTGGCAGGGTCTTCCTGCTTTTACTATAGTGCATATTTGTTCAACACATGTTTGAAACCTGTATTGGCTATAAAATATCTTAATGTAGTATTTTTACCCAAGGCTTACTCACCTTAATTACTTTTTTCTTTTTATAAAATGATATATCTTTATTAGTGGGACTTGGTGTATCATTTTTCCATTGTGTGGCTTGAGCTAATTCAGTTGATTTAATGGCTTAGTACTTTACTAATAGTTTTGGTGGTAGATTGGGCAATTTGATAAGTTCAATGGTTTATTCTATGTAGATGATCATTTTAAAGATTTTGACATGTTCATTTTTAGCCAATAAGTTGGTAATTTAAGTTTGCTTTAATAGATCTTATGAGTTAAACTATACATATGGTTGTAAAAAGTTGATTCATTATATTTAATATTTTTACAATTGGTTTGGTGGGTGTTTGGGAATTTTAATAATATCAATGGTTTTTCTACAGGGGTGTAATTTGTTCTTTTAGATAGGTCCGTTGGTTTTTATCTAAACAGTTGGTGACCTTGATCAATAAGATAGGTTCAAATATGATAAGTTACATTAGGTAGTATGTAATTCATTAGTATCACTAAAAGCTTATTCAAAACCATTGAACCTATCAAATCAACCATAACCATAAATTGCTTAGGTGAAACCATTTAACTTGTCAAATCAACTATTTAATACCAAACTGAGCCAAAACTATAAGAAAATGCTCACACCCAGGCGTGGAATGGGGTTGCAGTTTTTAAGAGTATAGTATCTCTAAAAGTATTAAAAATTTAAAATTTTCATCATATTATAGTTCAAAGAATTAGTTATTTTTTAAATCTGTTCATATTGAAGGATGAGTGTAATTTTTACTATTATATCAGTTTTATTAGGCTATCAACTTGATAAGTAATTCAATAATTAACACTTCTGCAGATACCAAATGCATATCTATGGCCAATAAATCATATACTAAAAATCTATTGCTTACTGCTTCATTTTATTATTATTTTAATGAATGGTAGCTGGTCTTTATAAGTAATTATTATTTCACAGTTTATGTAATCATGACATTGAAAATAATGTAACTCATCTCAAGACTTAAGGAGTAAATCAACTAGAAATTTTATATAGTTAAAACATTAAAGATCTTGGTTTTTTAAAGCAGTATAATAAACTTTAGCATTTCCATTCAAAGACTAAACCATAAAACTTTGTTTTTAATCAGTTCTAGAACGTTTGCTATGGGTAAAGCAGATGAAGAATTTTTTTATGAGGTAAGTTTAGTTTATGAATCAATTTTGATTTAATAAGTTATTTAAAATACTTATTAAATTATATTATCCTAGTATACTTCTTAAAAAGCAGCTTTTAGATTTAATTTAATGACTAGAAACATAACCATCTAATTTTTGTTAAAGGTTTTATACTTAAAAACTACTTTAGTAATTTTTTTTTCTATCCCAAAACAACTTGCATTTAAGAAAATTAAATAAAATATGGTGGTAAGGATTCAAAGTTGATAACAATGATAATGAATTTATTTAAAATGCAATTTTTAGACTTATGACATTGTCTCTTTATATTTTACATTATTATTATTATTTGTATATTATTATAAATCTCTAAGGAATTAGATTTACAATATCATATAGGAAATTTCTAAGAAGTCCTCAAATTTTAATGAAAGTGTTAAGATCCAAAAAAAGCTTAAGTTATGATATATGTTCCCTTATACAATTAAGTTTTAGAAAATAAATAAAATACCAAATACTTTTATAAGTGTAAAAGTTGATTTCGTTGATAGAAGAAATTTACTTGTTATATAAAAGTTAAAATGAGAACCAAAATTTGATGTAAAACGAGCTCAGGACCAATACTTTTTATATAAATTTGAACATAAGGACCAATTTTGTTTGCTGTATATTTAACAATATGAGAATTATTGTTTATTTAGTTGATGTGGGCCAACCTGGGGATAATACTTCACATATCAATGTGAAGATGGGAAAATAGAAATTAATGGGAAAGGAGGATAAATCCCAGTAAAGTTCCACACATGGTGTTCTGAAAGTCCAGGAACTTTGTGGACCGCCTAGCTATTTGATATCCCAGTTTGGGGTGCTGGTGAGCAACGCCAACACATTCATAAACTATCCCCTACCAAAAGTTTATCTACTGTGATCAAACTTGGATTGCAGTGATCATTCGTCCATACTCTCTCCTTTGGGCACTCTCCCCTCCTATTTAAAAATTACTTATTTACTGTAAATCAGTATAAAGTACAAAAAATTCTGACTTAATTTACTTTACTTTATTGTATTTCTCATTAAAGTCAAAAACATTTGAAATGTTTATGCAACTAGATATAAAATGATGATATAACATACTAATAAAGACTTTAACAAAGCATAGGAAATGAGTTTTAGGATAACTTGAAGATATTCTATAAGCTCCAAAAATATGAAAGTTGATTAAATACATAAGTATAAGCTATGGTAACTTTATAATATAAACATTTATCTATATAGCCGTTAAGTTAAAAATAACTCTGTTTCTACTTCTTTTAATTACAATTAAATCTCTATAAATAGACTATTAAAGTGCTTTAAGGTATATAAGAACCATAAAACAAATTTACATGATGTGCAAAATAGATAATAAGTAATTCAAAAGTGTAAAGTATCTTTTATATTATATGCTCTACATATATCCTTTCTATAACAATATAAAATTTCTTTTTTGTTTTATACACTAAATGTATACATTACTAATAAAGCTAATAGGGATAGTACAATTCAGTTCCATGATGTGCTCAAGTTTTTTTGTGTTAAAATTATAATTAAGGCATAAATAAAATTCACTCCTATCTATAGTGCACTAGAGAATAATTATGCAATATAAAAAAATAATAAAAACTTTAGTTTAACTTTTTATATAGCTTTTAACTATTTTAATATTTATTTGGGGATGGTCAACCAGGGGACAAGCACTTCTTATAGAGTAGGATAAACTAATGAAATTTGAAAAAATTAAAAGACACCCCAGAGGGTTCAAGCCCCTCTTGTTGTCTTTAGGATCACCAAGTTTAGGACGGTAGGGAAGGGGGTTATGCTGGCTTATTCTTGGATGTAGCATGTGTGAAGGAAAGGATCAACCTTTAGGAACCATATGGGGATCCATGTGTTGAATGTCCTTCTGTTTCTTGGGGTCATGTTTCCAAACAACCATGCTTGGAGGTGTTCCAATATATGGTAGTGAAAACTTTTGATGGATCCTTGGATTGTAGGAGCTGCTCTTGTAAACGACTCCAGTACTATTATATGGATCGTCCATAGTGTTATTGCTACTATTAGCGCCCTGAGGGATGGATGGATAGGAGAGTCCATGTTTATAGCGAACATGTTTCTTGCTTGGCTGAATGGTTGTCCACTTTCTTGGCGGAATAGGCGCATGGCCTCTTTACATACAGCCACTGATATTGGGCATTGTTCTAAATGTTGGTCTAGGCTTCCATACTGACCACATATTGTACATGAGGTGTGAGTGGCATTTGACCGTTCTGCTGTGCGGTACAAACTCCTCATGCACATCCATACATGTGCTCTTATCCTGGGTTGGAGTAGAGGGTGATGTGTGTATCTACATACTCTTCTTTGAGTCTCCAGGTTGTATGGTATATCCAAATGGTTTAGGTAATCTCTCCTGGCTATGGTACTCGCATTTATTCATATTATGTTATCTGTGACTATTTGGTCATTAATTTCCTGTCTGTGAATTAGTCTTAAGTGTCCTTGGTGACTGGTTTGGCCGCTTTTATGGATCCGCCATGTTGCTCTTCTCATGGCTAGGAATATTAGTTTTAAATTTGCAGGATTACTGTGTGGTCCTGCAGCTTGAGATGGGATGCCAGATACTTGATTAATGTGTTTGAATGATATGGGTTTCTGTATTGGAGTGCCCGTGTGAAGTTATATCTTGCTGTTCTGACCCAGTGTGTATCTGGAAGATCTGGGCTAGTCACATGGGCTTTCCAGGATCCTAGTATATGGGTCGCTTGCTCTACGTAATTAGTAAGCCCCATACCTCCATTTCTTATAGAGCCAAATAGGGTTTTGAGGCGTACAGGGGGGTTGTGGTTAGACCATAGTCATCCTTGTAATAGGGCGTGAATTTTATTGAAGAAGGACGGTGAGAAAGCAATTACATGGGCCAGGAACCATATGATTGAAAGAATGATAGAGTTGGCTACCGTGACCTTTCCTGTTAAACCTGTTTGATATCAATGTAAGGAGGCAATGTGTTTTGCTATTTTGTCTAGGAGTTAATTTCCCATTATGGATTTGGCGTTACCTTCTGCTTCTAACCATACCAACAAGTGACGGACATGTCCAGCTGTTGGCTCAGTGGTGAAGGAAAGTTTCAATGGGGTCATTGCTGTTTTCGCCCCTATGTCTGGTGAGGAGTCTTGGTGTTGTATTACTTTGTTGGCTCAGGGTAGATGGCGTCTACTGGGTCTGATATTTTCCCAGGAGTACGATTTCCGTTTTCTCAGTGTTAAGTGTTGCGTTGCTTATGGCTGAGTAATCTTGTATTCTCTTCTCAATTCTGCAAGCGTCCTGATTGTTTAATATTCCCAACACACAATCATCAGCGAAGGTCATCATTTTGACTGGTGGTTGGCCCTTGACATTGATTCCCTTAAGAAGTGTATTTGTATTCCAGATTAGAGGGTCCAAGCTAAAATTGTAGAGTAGAGGGCATAAGGGGTCTCCTTGTTTGAGTCCTCTTTGTGGGATGACCGGGAGGTTAAGAAGCCTGCTCCCCACAAAGCAATGGCTGCAGACTCTGTAAACAACATTACCCAGTTTATAAATCTAATTAGTAGCTTGAATTTTTGAAGGCAGTCACTAAGATATGTCAGTTCACCCTGTCATATGCTTTTTGTTGGTCTAAAAAGACAAGTGCTCCAGAGGTTTTGGACTGGCAGATATTTGCAACTGTGTGGATGTATCCCATATGGATCTTCTCGGAACAAACCATATTGTGATGGGGATATCTCATCAGTTGCAATTTCTTCTAGTCATTTGGCCATAATTTTTGTGAAAATTTTTTTATCTTTGCTGGTTAGGGAAATTGGGCGCCAGTTGGAGAGGTCTAATCTGTCTCCTTCCTTGAATAAAGTGACTGTGTAGGCTTCTTTGCCTCCAGGTAGGAGGCATGTTTCTATAATACAATTGTTCATTGAATCTAGAAGAATGTTAGAGATGTTAGAAAAATATTTTATGTAAAATTCATAGGATATCCCATTAGGTTTAGGGCATTTCCCTCTTGGTGCACCGCATATTACTTCTCATAATTCCTCGCACAATATTAGGTTGATTAAATTGTTATTTTGGGCCCTGGTGTCAATATGTGCACCTCTAAGGAATTTTTCAATTTTTTCTGGTTTGACCAGCTCAGATTTATAGAATTTCATATCAAACCTGTGCACTTCAGTCACTATTTCTTCAGGTGTTTCTGCTATGATTTGTCTAGTCATTGGACCTGTGTGCAAGCTATCATATTTTTCTGGGCATGGAATCAGCGAAAAATAGCTCATGCAAGTTTCTCCATCTTTTATGTTTCTGCTTTATATTTAACTCTAACTTGATATTGATGTTCGCGGATCAGGGTATTTAGCTGAACAGAAACCTCCGCCCATCTGCGACCCCATCAAGGGATGCACCCTGTGCGTGGGACGTTGTTTTCTAGGTGTTGATTTCTGCCAAGGTGTGCTTGATAATGGCTGAAGCTGCCCCGTGTCTTCTAGACGTTGTATGTTTGATTTGTTGGGTTGTCAATTTTTTGAAATTTTCCCAGGTGGTTAGTGGGTCCAAGCAAAAAGGTGTTTGAAAATCCTAGGTTGTAGATATTTTTCTCCATCCAGGATTAAAATTCTGAGTCAACTAAAATTTCTGGGTGTATTCTGCATCACCTGGGTGCTTGGGTAGTTGTTTCCGCTGGTTTTTATGACAACAAAACTAGCTGATGGTTAGAAAATTCAATTTTTGTAGCTTTGAATTTTTGAATTTAGTGATGGAAAATTAGTGGTGCGAGTATTACGTCTATTCTTGACATAGAGACAAGTGTACCATTGTGTACATGTGGGCGTGTCATGTTTTGTATCAGGGGTTGCCTTTCTGGTAGCGGATCATATAGTCCCAGGGTGGCCTTTAGTATGTGGAGTTCCACTTGCTCTTGTGGTACCTCCGTTTTGTATGGCCATTGGTCAGTATCTGAGTTAATCCAGCAGTTCATGTCTCCCATGTTGAAAGTACTTGATGGTAGATTTAGTTGTGTTAGAGCTGTTAGAAATTCTCTTCAGTCAGGTGCACAGTTCAGTGCATACACACTGGCTATTGTGTGCACTTTGGTGTCATGAGAAGGTTATGGCGATTACGTGGCCATCTAGGAACAAGTTTTTGTTGATAAATCTAAGTTTTGGTTCGTGCATAATATCACTCCACAGTGTTACAAAAATGATATTGTTGGGAGAAGCATTTTTTTCCCATGCCTCCTTATCTCCCTGTGGACAGTGGGTTTCCTGCACCTCCAGGATATCCACAGGTGGGTTTTGTAGGAGACTCAATTTTTGGCCTGGGACATTGAGGCCTTGAGTCCTGCTATGTTCAGCATCCCTATCTCTACTGAGACGCCCGATGCGCCTCAGGAGCGGTTAGCAGGGCCCCCCAGCCCTACTCCCTCACTCACATTGCTCTCCAATGCAACTCTTTTGCAGAGTGCATAACCATGAGTAGGAGTTGGGGTATATTCTACCCCTTTCATCGCCACAATTTTTGCTCCTCTATTAGCTTTGCTTGGTTTCAATATATTATTGCGGTGCACTTGTGTGCTTTTATTTGCCACATTATTTTCTTGCGCATTCCATTGTTGATTTTTCCTTCCCAATTGGGTTAAATTCCGCAATTTTGGGGAATGCTCTGAACCCTAGTTTTGCTTCAGTCATTTCCAAATTGGGTCCCATCAAATTCAATCTGGTCAGATTGGGTGTTTGGTTTTCCATGGGATCTGATTGATTCATTGACTCAAATTCCTCCATGTCTTCCTAGATCTGCTCTGGCAATATAGATTCCGTTGAGGCCTTTGCCTTTGCCACTGCCAGCTTGCAAGCTTGTTTGGCCATTTTTTGTTCTTTCAGGGAAATTGGGTCAATTATTTTATATTGCCAGTGTTCCACCCAGTTGAAGGCTTGTGTAGTATCTGTGATTTTGGCGTACTATGAGTCATCTTCACCCATTTCATCCTCACAGAATTCCATTTCTCTCAGGCCTTCTTTTATGGGACAAGCGTGAATCTTGTGCCCAAAGGCTTGTCAGTGGTTGCATATGGGGGTGCGCTCTCCACTGTTGCATAGAACAGCTGGGGTTTTATCATCAATGGTGAAGGATGTGATATGGGGGATTTTTGGAATATCTTCTACTATATCCTGGTTTGGGGAAATAATTGCTATTGCCTTCCCAGTGCTAAGGGTTGGAATCAGCTGGAATCTTTGCATCTTAAACTGTTTGATTTCTCCATAGGCTTCTAAGCCTTCTCAGAGATTATTTGACTACTGTGTGCACCAGTGTGGTCAGAAGATAATCAAAAATTATAAAAATGTCTTTTAATTCAGTCCAACAGGTGCATTTGGTTGGTACCAAATGCTGTCCATCGTGAAGGTCAAGTACCACTCTGACCTTTGCTGCTTCAATCGCTTCTTCTGTGGTCTTGAACCTAAGATTTACCCAGCCTCTGTGGATAGTATGGGTAGTTAAGTACATCGCGTGTGGGAAAAATTTATGTTGGGCTTTGGCAAACTTTTGCCACATTGCCGGTGTTTCTACACCTAGAAAAACTTGTATCCCATGTTCCACCAATGACAGTGGTTTAAATTGGGATACTTCCATATAGCTGCAGTATTTTACCAAAAAATTAATGAAACCCACAGGGGGCGCCACCTCAGGTTTTTTATTTTTACTGAGATTTTTGTTTGTACCTGTGTGCTTGGTACCTTTGGGCGGTGCAGGTCCTGGTCCGCTACCCCTTACCACGTTTGCCCAGCTCTTTACTTTATTACTCATACTCATCACACCTGGTATTGATTATCAAATTGTACTGTTTAAATCAAATTTTATTACTAAAAGTGAAAGTAATCGGAAAGAAAAGTTTGGAACACTTGCATAAAGTAATTTGTAATAAAGAAATAATTTTTATATAAGTCATCATTGCAGTAAATACCTGATAATCATTTGAGATTCTAAATATCTGGTGTATTGGTTTAGAACCAAATAGCATATAGTATTTATTGCATCTTTACACAAATTGAATTTGTGCCTTATATAACACTGATGCAATATACTTTCTAACTTGGAGATATGGCTTTAGTTTTAAGCCAAAATTCATATGATATTCTAATAGTAACTTTAGTCTATTCTAGGCATATGGGAATTTAAATTAGTTGCATAAATTGATTGTAATAGAAATTAGTGGTATAACTCTGCCCTCAAAAGATATTTCACATATAGTATCTGGTTTTGTTATGCTTCTAAGGGATAGTGAGCTTCATGTTACAATTATTCTTATATCAGTTGAATACCTATATCTAGAATAGTACTTTTAGGAATTATGATAGTTTTCATACATCATAATACTATATGAAACTTAGGCTAATACAACGATACTCTGTAAAACAAATATTTAAATTTAAATTTTAAAGTTTATTTGAGGTGGGCCAACCTGGGGACGATACCACACTGATTAAGGGGAAAATCAAATGAATGGGAAAGGAGGATAAAATCTGGAAAACCTCCATGCAGGGCGTATGATAGGCCAGGAACTCCACGGACCACCTTTGCTATTCACTATCTCAGTTTGGGGCATTGGTGCGCAATGCCAACACAGTCATAGTCATCCCCTACCCAAAGTTCCTGTACCAGAATCAAACTTGGGAGGCGGTGGTAGAGGTCCCTATTCTACCACTGAGGTATTCTCCCCTCTGTACAACAAATACTTATATCATTTCAGTTTGTAGAATAGCAAAATCTTATTGTTAAGTTTTTATTTTTATGTAATAAAAGAATTCAAATGAAGCTTTGTTTGTATAGCTTTAAATTGTCAAGGAATTAACTTTTCTAAAATTTATTCCAAAAAAAACTTAAGATTATATAAAGATGTATAGATTTTGTTATTATATTTATATTAATTTCTGGTAACTTCATCCCCTGGTTGCCCTGCCTCAAATGAACAATTACTATATAAAGATTTACAAGCTACCAAGCTATATTTTTATATAGATACATATTATATCAAAAAAGAGTTTTATAAGATACCATCTTTAAAATAGCTTATAAACCTGTTTGTTAAAATTATAAAAAACTATGAATTAAAATAGTTAAAAGCACCTTTCTTTATGATTACTATCACTTTTATTAATACTAAATGATTCAAACAGTACAATTTGATAATCAATATAAAATGTGATGAGTTTATGTATTAAAGCAAAGAGTTGGGCGAACACAGTAAAGGGCCGCGGACCTGGACCTGCACTGCCCAAAGGTACCAAGCGCATAGGTACAAACAAAAATATCAGTAAAAACAAAAAACCTGAGGTGTTGCCCCCGCAGGTTTTGTAAATTTTTTGGTAAAATACTTCAGTTACATGGAAGTATCCCACTTGCAACCACTGTTGTTGGTGGAACATGGGATATGAGTTTTCCTGGGTGTAGAAACACTGACAATGTCAGAAAAGTTTGGCGAAGCCCAACATAAATTTTTCCCACATGCGGTGTAATTAACCTATACCATCTGCAAAGGTTGGGTAGACCTTGGGTTCAAAACTGCGGAATAAGCGAATGAAGCAGCAAAGGTTAGAGCTGTACTCAACCTTCCCAACAGATACCATTTGGTATTGACCAAATGTACACATTAGGCAGAATCTAAAGATATTTTCATAATTTTGGATTACCTTCTGACCACACTGGCAAACACAGTAGTTGAAAGGCATCTCCAAGAAGGCTTGGAAGCCTATGGAGAAATTTAACAATTTGAGATGCAAAGATTTTAGCTGATGCTGACCCTTAGCACTGAAAAGGCAATCACAAATATTTCCCCAAACCAGGAGGTAGTCAAGAATATCACAAAATCCCCCATATCACATCCTTCACCATTGATGATAAAACCCCAGCTTTTCCACGCAACAGTGGAGAACGCACCCCCATATGCAACCACTGCCAGGCATTTGGGCACAAGATTTATGCTTGCCCCATAAAAGAAGGCATAAGAAATGGAATTCTGTGAGGAAGATGTGGCGAAGATGACTCAGAGTATGCCAAAATTACGGATACAACACAAGCATTTAATTGGGGAGAACACTGGCAATATAAAATAATTGACCCAAATTCCCTGAAAGACTGAAAAATGGCCAAGCAAGCTCATGCAAGCTGGCCTCAATTAAGGCAAAGGCCTAAGTGGAATCATCTATATCACCAGGAACAGATCCAGGAAGACATGGATAAATTCAAATCAATGAATTAATCAAATCCCACAGAAAACCAAACACCCAATCTGAACAGATTGAAAATGGCAGAACCCAATTTGGAAATAAATTCAGCAAAACAGGGGTTCAGCGCACCCCCAAAATTGTGGAGCATAAAACTAATCAGGAATGAAAATCAACAATGGTTTGTGCAAGAAAATTTTGCAGCCAATAAGAGCTCACAAATGCACCACAATGAAAAATTGAAAACCAGCAAAGGCTCTAGTACTAAAAAAAAAAAAAAGAAAACCAGCAAGAGAGAGGAGCAATAACAGCAGCAGCAAAAGGGGCAAAATACACACCAACTCCTACTCATGGCTATGCTCTCTGCAGCAGAGGTGAATTGGAGAGTAATGTAAGCGAGGGAGTAGGGCCGGGGCCCTGCTAACTGCTCCTGAGGTGCATCAGGCGTCTCAGTAGAGATAGGGATGCTGAACATAGCAGGACTCAAGGCCTTAACGTCCTGGGCCAAGATGTTGAGTCTCCTATGAAACCCACCTGTGGATATCCTGGAGGTGCAGGAAACCCACTGTCCACAGGGAGAGGAGGAGGCATGGGAAAAATGCTTCTCCCAACAATATCTTTTTAGTAACACTGTGGGGTGATATTATGCACGAACCAAAACTTAGATTTATCAATAAAAACTTGTTCCTGGATGGCCATGTACTCGCCATAACCTTCTCATGGCACACCAAAGTGCACACAATAGCCAATGTGTATGCACTGAACTGTGCACCTGACTGAAGAGAATTTCTTACAGCTCTAACACAACTAAATCTACCATCAAGTACTTTCAACATGGGAGACATGAACTGCTGGATTAACTCAGATACTGACCAATGGCCATACAAAACGGAGGTACCACAAGGGCAAGTGGAACTCCACATATTAAAGGCCACCCTGGGACTATATGATCCGCTACCAGAAAGGCAACCCCTGATACAAAACATGACACGCCCACATGTACACAATGGTACACTTGTCTCTATGTCAAGAATAGACGTAATACTCGCACCACTAATTTCCCATCACCAAATTCAAGAATTCAAAGCTACAGTAATTGAATTTTCTAATCATCAGCTAATTTTGTTGTCATACAAACCAGCGGAAACAACTACCCAAGCACCCAGGTGATGCAGAATACACCCAGAAATTTTAGTTGACTCAGAATTTTAATCCTGGATGGAGAAAAAATATCCACAACCTAGGATTTTCAAGCACCTTTTTGCTTGGACCCACTAACCACCTGGGAAAATTTCAAAAAATTGACAACCCAACAAATCAAACATACAACGTCTAGAAGACACAGGGCAGCTTCAGCCATTATCAAGCACACCTTGGCAGAAATCAACACCTAGAAAACAACGTCCCACGCACAGGGTACATCCCTTGATGGGGTCGCAGATGGGCGGAGGTTTCTGTTCAGCTAAATACCCTGATCCGCGAACATCAATATCAAGTTAGAGTTAAATATAAAGCAGAAACATGAAAGATGGAGAAACTTGCATGAGCTATTTTTCGCTGATTCCATGCCCAGAAAAATATGATAGCTTGCACACAGGTCCAATGACTAGACAAATCATAGCAGAAACACCTGAAGAAATAGTGACTGAAGTGCACAGGTTTGATATGAAATTCTATAAATCTGAGCTGGTCAAACCAGAAAAAATTGAAAAATTCCTTAGAGGTGCACATATTGACACCAGGGCCCAAAATAACAATTTAATCAACCTAATATTGTGCGAGGAATTATGGGAAGTAATATGCGGTGCACCAAGAGGAAATGCCCTAAACCTAATGGGATATCCTATAAATTTTACATAAAATATTTTTCTAACATCTCTAACATTCTTCTAGATTCAATGAACAATTGTATTATAGAAACATGCCTCCTACCTGGAGGCAAAGAAGCCTACACAGTCACTTTATTCAAGGAAGGAGACAGATTAGACCTCTCCAACTGGCGCCCAATTTCCCTAACCAGCAAAGATAAAAAAATTTTTACAAAAATTATGGCCAAATGACTAGAAGAAATTGCAACTGATGAGATATCCCCATCACAATATGGTTTGTTCCGAGAAGATCCATATGGGATACATCCACACAGTTGCAAATATCTGCCAGTCCAAAACCTCTGGAGCACTTGTCTTTTTAGACCAACAAAAAGCATATGACAGGGTGAACTGACATATCTTAGGGACTGCCTTCAAAAATTCAAGCTACTAATTAGATTTATAAACTGGGTAATGTTGTTTACAGAGTCTGCAGCCATTGCTTTGTGGGGAGCAGGCTTCTTAACCTCCCGGTCATCCCACAGAGAGGACTCAAACAAGGAGACCCCTTATGCCCTCTACTCTACAATTTTAGCTTGGACCCTCTAATCTGGAATACAAATACACTTCTTAAGGGAATCAATGTCAAGGGCCAACCACCAGTCAAAATGATGACCTTCGCTGATGATTGTGTGTTGGGAATATTAAACAATCAGGACGCTTGCAGAATTGAGAAGAGAATACAAGATTACTCAGCCATAAGCAACGCAACACTTAACACTGAGAAAACGGAAATCGTACTCCTGGGAAAATATCAGACCCAGTAGACGCCATCTACCCTGGGCCAACAAAGTAATACAACACCAAGACTCCTCACCAGACATAGGGGCGAAAACAGCAATGACCCCATTGAAACTTTCCTTCACCACCGAGCCAACAGCTGGACATGTCCGTCACTTGGGAGTATGGTTGGAAGCAGGAGGTTACGCCAATTCCATAATGGGAAATTAACTCCTAGACAAAATAGCAAAACACATTGCCTCCTTACATTGATATCAAACAGGTTTAACAAGAAAGGTCACGGTAGCCAACTCTATCATTCTTTCAATCATATGGTTCCTGGCCCATGTAATTGCTTTCTCACCGTCCTTCTTCAATAAAATTCACGCCCTATTACAAGGATGACTATGGTCTAACCACAACCCCCCTGTACGCCTCAAAACCCTATTTGGCTCTATAAGAAATGGAGGTATGGGGCTTACTAATTACGTAGAGCAAGCGACCCATATACTAGGATCCTGGAAAGCCCATGTGACTAGCCCAGATCTTCCAGATACACACTGGGTCAGAACAGCAAGATATAACTTCACACGGGCACTCCAATACAGAGACCCATATCATTCAAACACATTAATCAAGTATCTGGCGTCCCATCTTACAGCTGCAGGACCACACAGCACTCCTGCACATTTCAAACAAATATCCTAGTTATGAGAAGAGCGACATGGCGGATCCACATAAATGATCAAACCAGTCACCGAGGACGCCCAAGGCTAACTCACAGACAGGAAATCAATGATTAAATAGTCACAGACAATATAATAAACAAAAGCCCAAGTACCATAGCCAGGATAGATTACCTGGACCATATGGACATACTCTACAACCTGGAAACTCAAAGAAGAGTATGGAGATACACACATCATCCTCTACTCCAACTCAGGATAAGAATACATGTATGGAGGTGCATGAGGAGAGTATACCACACAGCTGAGCGGTTGAATGCCTTCACACCTCATGTACAATATGTGGTCAGTATGGAAGCCTAGTCTACCGTTTAGAACAATGCCCAATATCAGTGGCTGTATGGAAAGAGGCCATGCGCCTATTCCGCCAGGATAACAGACAACCATTCAGCCTTATGAGGAACATGTTCGCTATAAACATGGACTCTCCTATCCACCCATCTCTCAGGGCGTTAATAGTAGCAATAGCAATATGGACTATACACACAATGGTACTGAAATCGTTCACAGGAGCAGCGCCCACAATCTAAGAAGCCATCCATCGCTTCCACAGCCAAATATTGGAAAATTTCCAAGCATGGCTGTTTGGAAACATGACCCCAAGAAACAGAAGGACATTCAACACATGGTTCCCCATATGGTTCCTAAAGGTTGAGCCTTTCCTTCGCACATGCTGCATCCAAGAATAATCCAGCATAACCCCTTCCCTACCGTCCTAAACTTGGTGATCCTGGTGACAACAAGAGGGGCCTTGAACCCTCTGGGGTGTCTTTAATTGTCAAATTTTATTAGTTCCCTCACTATATCAGAAGTGCTTGTCCCCTGGTTGACCTTCCCCAAATAAATACAATTCAATTTATGCATTAAGATTATCACCCAGTTGTCAGCAATATAAATTAAATGTGCTAAATTGGGTAGCAATTTAATCTCAGATTATGAATTTTTAGTTAGCTATATAATAAATTTAACTTTTTTTTAGCCAAATCTGTATTATGGCAAAAATTATAAACCACAAGAAATCAATTTTATTTTGAATTGGAGTGAGGAATACTTGTAGTATGCTCATTTTATGAAAGTTAAATAGTGGCTCATCAGCTTATAAGTAGCTATAAAAATAAAAGTTTTTTTAAAAATCACCACGTTACATAAATATTAGTAAAGGGGTTTCTTTGTAGAATGTTTTATAGAGTTTTTTTTATTAAAATTTAGACGTTGAGTATGTTTTACATCGATGAATCCCCCTCAGGTTGGGACCATCTAGTACTAAAAAAAGAGGTATGTTTTATATTATATATTTTTTATTCTATAGTTAAAATATAAATTATACATCATGGTTTAAAGATAATCTAAAGTTGGAGATTTGGCATATGGCTTAGGAAATCAAGTCATCATAATTTTCAAAGGTCATTTTACAGCTTCTTAGCTTTAATATCATTTTGTCACTTATTGTTATAACATTAAGTATATTAATTGTCAAATGGGTAAATCATTTGCTAATATTTAACACTTCAGTAACTTGCCATTTAATAAATATTCATTTTTTATCCCGAGTTCCACCAAATCTCCTGAACATTTATTGCTCTGAAAACCCAAAAAATAGGTATAGAAACTACTTCATTAGTTTATTAAAAAAACACCAGATTATAGAATTCAAGTTTTTTTGCTTTTGTTTTTAAAAAAGTTTATTAGTGTTTTTTACCTGGGCGTTTACCTCACTAAAATTACCCAGAATGAATGACAAAGACTTCTGGATTGACAAACTGGAGAACCCCACTATTTATTTTACTCCACCAGCATCTCATTGCAGAATTCAGTTAATCTCTAGTTCCATGAAATAATGGTGATCTTGCCAGGGAACTTCTGAACGCCTTCCAGAGCCAGACCATGACACTAATGCTGATGTGGCTTTACACCATACAAACTCTAGAAAAATTTTAAGCCCAATAGATGAATTGTTATAGGCTATCAACTCATAGTACAATAGCTATGACGTGAGTGACCACCAACAACTCCACAAAGTATCCAGACATCTTACAGTTGTGACGAGGTGATGGCACAATCCCAAACTCCCATTCAACACCTGAGATAATAGAAAGAGTTCTTCCATGCCAAGAACAAGATATAAACCACATAACTCCGGAATAAGTTTTCCAGATGTGACTCAAGGAATACAATAATGTTAAAATCCAGTACAAGTTCAAAGACATCCTAGTACAATGGCATCAGTCTGACACCTGACTCTGTGATGTTTTTACTAACAGCTATTGTAATATTTTATTGACGTGCTGTAATAACCAAACTTAAATGCCTTCCTAATTGCTAAACATTCATGTGACGACTATGCCACCAAATCTGCCACCAGTATGCTTACTTAGAAAGCCTCTGACTAAACAACTTGACATCCAGAAACCCAATATATAAGAGAAAGTGCCTGAAGGCGAGGCCAACTAAAAGCTACTCCAAATAAGCCCTCATTCTAACTTCACTGCACAGATAAATGCCCTATAAGAGCAGGTGCAAAAAATCACTATGCTATTACAAGGATGTCCCTCATGAAGCAACCTCTGCTGCCACAATTATAATGAGCCTGGACATCTTTTCATGCAGTTCATAACCCTCTCTGGCTATGTAAAAGTGGTCCCTCTAGATAGAAGGTTTCCCGCCAGAGTTAAAGAAATTACAATGCGCCTTTAGCCCCAGGAAGGTGAACTTTTCTCAGTCCATCCCCTACCAAAACTAAAATCTTCCCCTAATGCCATATGGGGAGCGCCAATGATACATTATCTTACATATTCAAATCCTTACAAGACTCCACCACCAAATAATTCACACAGAATGGGGCTGATGCAATACCAGTACCCCTATTTTGAACTGCCACCAGTACAGCCGTGGCTGTCCCAAAATTTAGACCGTATCCCTAACCATGCAACCAGAAATATAAAAAGCCTGACAACTCCTCATGTCAAAATGTATTCCGCTTGAAAATACAAAAAAGAATATTTTGCCAACAACAATAACCACGATCCAACCAAAAAATTAAAATTGATGACCTACTGTATCTATATCAGAAAATTCTTTGTAAACCCATATTGGGATTTTTGCTCATATTCCCAGCTGACTAGATTATCAGGGGTTTCTAGGGGACAATTCTCTTAGCGAAGTGAATTGGATATCAGTTGACCCTGATTTTTGGGTTAACAATGTTTAGGGGTTTTAGGTAAATTGCCTGGGTAAGAACCATTGAGGATTGATCTAGTGTGCATGCTTAAGATCTCGTCAAAAAGAGTTGCAGACAAAATGGGAGTATCTGATAGTTTATTGATGATTAACTATTAGGTGTACCAATTGGGACTGGTCAGGTTTCATCATAGACCAATTGGAAATTTAAAGATCAAGTTGTAATGAGAGTGATGCCACCTGCAACTAGCGAATTGATCAGTTGGTTTGCAACATGCCTTAATGGGTAACAAGTCCCATTAATTAAGCAGATCACTTGCCAAATATGTTTGGTTTGCTGGGATCAAGAGGAAAACGTTAGGGACACATTTTCCAAGCTTTCCACTTTAGGTCTTGAGGATATCCATTGATAAAATCCTAGCCAGGATGGGGAAGACTGTCGCTGATGAGATGATGATGGGTAATTCAATGTCAATGGGTGCCATTTCATCAATAAGGTGCTAACAGAGGGTTGGGCGTCAAATTCCCACTACAATTTCTTTAAGAATTCACTTAATAAAAACACTTTAGAGGACACTTTACCATACTAATCTATTCTTAAGAAATTATTTCTGTGGGCTTTTATAGGGAGACTCTTTAGGATAAAGAGTAAGAATTTGAGCTTGGATCCAGAGAAGAGAAGATGAATAAGGGATTGCTGCCAACTGTGTTTTACCAGAGAGAAGCTATAAACAAGGATCTGAGCATGGATCAAGTTAGGCTGTATAAGGGAATGAATCCCTATTGAGGACATCTTAAGTATTACAAGGGGAAATACTGGTCAAGCGTTGGACCCAATACTAGTACTTTATTCAACTAATGATAATAGTCTCCATACTATTATTAAATAAATACATACAACTAACGGACATCTCAGAGAATTAAACAACACTGAACTTGTGCAGTTAATTAATTTAAGGGGTTATCGGCTGTGAATAATTAAGAAACCCCAGTAAAATTTAACAGTTGGTGCTCACTACAGGGGTTTAGTTTTTTAGAAGATACTAGGACATGATGTCATATAAAGAAAAAATAAGAAGCTTTGGACATAGTTGACAACCATCAAGCAGAACGCCTTGAATTCAGAGGATCACCAAGAATTTGCTGCCTTGGAAGAGAGTCACCAAGATTGAGGAAGGGGTCAAGAATGTTGCTTGTTTCAAGAATGAGATACTTAGAAAAGGACATCATTGAAGAAAAGGAAGTGGATGTAGTTTGAGAATTCTTATTCTTGAAAATGGAGCATGAAGCAGATTGAATTCATTTAAGAGCATTCAGTGCAGATATAGAGATACTGATTAAGCAAGTCGAGGAGTTGAAGAATCACAAATGTGAATGTGAGCCATATGCGGTGGCTGACGCCAAAGCAAGAACTCCACGGACTCCAGTTAGAAAGATGACTACCCTAAGAAATATGCTGCCCACTTTCACAGCTATTTTGGAGATGATGCCTGAAATTACTCCTCAAGTGAGCCAAGTATCCAAACCAAGAGAGTTGGCTAGAGAAACCTTTAAGGAATTTAAAGTGACACCAAAGGTACCTGCTTTCCATCTGGATAATATTCCAGCATCTTTCTGATTATTTGATATGTCAATGTATAGATATGGCGAATGATAAAAGGCTTTGATGGTGATGAATTGCCTGGATACTGATTGTCAGAACCTAGTGTTTTCCCATCTAGAGGTGGACTGTTGGTCATATTCAGATGCCAAGTCGGACATTATGAAAGATTTTGGAAGCCCCATGCGCATGTCAACGCGCAAGCAAGAATTTATGGGCATTCAATTCCATAAGGATGAATCCATAGTAGGTTTCATGGATCATTCTACCAAGAATCGCAGATTTTGTTTGGAGTGAAGGTGCTGGATGATTTTGATGCCCAGATCGCACTACAAGCGGCCCATTGTCCTTTCATTATTTGCATCAAATGATGTCTTCCGTGTTCACAACAGAGATTACCACCTCACAGTAGGTGGATCATTTGAAAATATTAGTAGCTACCTTTGATGCTCCAAATAGAAGTTTCAAATCAAATCCAGTACAAAATTTGAATCTCTCAAATGGGACCAAGGGCGCTAAGGAGTTTAATAACTAAACTGTGCTGGGAAATAAGCCCAAAGAGTTTAAATGGATCAATAAGAACATAAAAATTTATTACCAGTGTGGAGGAAAAGGACACTTCGCTGTGCACTGCAAGAAACCTAAAGATCAGATTAACGTGGTCCAAGTAAAAGAGCCTAAACCTGCATAGTAGTCAGTAAAAGGGCCCATGGCCTAAACGGGTAACAGTCTAGAGTTGCGGAAAAACCTGTTCTCCTGATATTATGCACAACGAAATTAACATCAGTGATCTTTTTGTGGATAAAAGACGCGCAGGATCAGCTATATCAAGCAGTCAATTTAGATGTGAACGCGGTTACAAGATCTGGAGAAAAGGGGTTTACCCTGAGATAATTAAGGAAAATGCTTGTCTGTATACACTACAACTGGTGGACAAGATTCAAGCTGCAGATAATCCGGAAGAATTGACTAAAGTCAAATTAGATGAGGCAAACCTGTCAATCCCCCTTAGTTTGATCAAAGAATTATTCCCTTATTTATCAGTGCAAATAATTCACACCCTTGATTCAGCTAACAATGCCACTATACACTCAGTAAGTACTATTTTACAAAATACTCTGAGAGTATGTATATAGATATACTAGTGAATTGAGTACAGATGAGGGCGATAGTTGCCAGTGGAGTGCCCATTAGTATAATTTTGACCAAGCCGGTTAAGATTAAAGATCTTGCCCAATTTGGAACGCAAGAAAGAATATGGGACAGCTGGCCAAATACCACCATCTCAAGTGAAGTGTATAGCGCTCTGCCACTTTGATTCAGATCCTTGGTGGTATCCACTCCAGCAATATTTTTGACCAACCAAAACTATGATATCTTGATTGGGACAGAGTTTCTACAAAAATATGGAGTTAAATGTAACTTTAAGGATAATACGCTGACCATATATGGGTCAGACGTTAGCATTGGTTTATCAGAAGGATGGGGAATCTCCAATGAGTAGGAGAAACAACTTCATCAATTTGATCTACAATGATGGCATTTAACCGATTCAATACCAACTAGTTGGCTGTAAGTGACGAGAAACGCCAATGTAAATCCTATAAAAATCAAGAAATTGCGCTGAGGATCAATTTTGTGAGAAGCATACTGCAGGATCTCAGATGATAGTCAGCACTGGGTTGACATTGGAGATACCAGTGCTTCTTTTTGGGGAAGTAGAAAGCCCCTGGAAGAAGTCCAGAGTAGAGCCTTGAGTGGCTCATGGAATACTTATGCCAGGTCATGGAGAAATTCAGGTTCTCCTGGAGAATTTGAGTGAAAAACCAATGAAGGTTGAGAAGTATCAATTTGTCACGATTGTTTACCTAATCTCAATGGCTTAATTGAGGAATTCCACGATTTTGGGACCCTTGATGAAATGGGATTACCAGCAGGGGTAACCAAGCGTATAAATCTATTGGTCAATTGAGAGCAACTCTTAGATCTGATAAATAGACAGTAGAAGGAGGTGCTTGAATTATTCAGCAGGTGTTGTGAAGTATTCACCCATAATGACCATGATTTGGGCTGTATATGAGATGTGATCCACAAGGTTGATACTGGGGAAAATTTGCTGATCATAATGAGACCAGTTTGATGGTCAAATCAGCCAAAGCGGTAGTAGAGGAAGAAATTAGCAAACTAGTGAAGCATGGGCTTCTAGCTCCATCGTCAAGTCCCTGGGTGAGCCCTAATCTTATTGTGGAGAAGAAAGATGGCTCTTTGGGTGGTAATCAATTATTTGAAGCTGAAAAAGATTATGAAGAAGGTTTGTACCCACTACTAAGAATTGATGATGCGCTAGATTAATTTAGAGATGTAAATTATATCTCTATAATTGATCTAATATTAGGATATTGGCAAATCGATTTGCCAAGAGAAGACCAAGAAAAATGCGTGATTATCACCACACAGGGGCTATATAAACCAAAGAGGATGCCCTAAGTGCTGTGCAATGCACCTGCGACGTTCCAGAGGGCCATGGACGCCATACTAAATGACTTGAAGTTATTATGCATCCTGGTGTACTTGGACAATATAAATCTGTTCAGTATTACGTTTACTGACCATTTGCCCCACTTGGAGGAAGTCTTTAGAAGACTATCCGCAGCCAACCTGAAGATTAATCTGAGGAAGTGCCACTAATTCAAAAAAGAGCTAGAATATCTTGTAATCATAATCAACTATAGTGGACTGCAGCCGCAAGCTCAGAATAGCAAAGCCATAGAGTGAGTGGCTTTACTGAAGAGTGTCTGAGATATCCAAGTGTCCCTTGGAATGGTCAGATACTATTTAAGATTCATTTGAAATTTTGCAAGAATTTATGAGCCCCTCTTCCATTTACTGAAGGATTTGAAAAAAAGTTCAATTGGAGTGAAGAGGTCCAGAGATCCTTTGATATGTTATGCCAGTATTTAATAGATTTTACAATTTTTAAATATCCTAACTTTGGTTGAGAATTTAATAATACAAACTGAGGCTTCATTGATGGCAATCAGCGCCATATTGAGCCAAATAGATGAACTTGGAGAAGAACCTCTGGTGGAATATGTAAGCTGGACACTCTCAGCCGCTGAGAGGAATTACACCGTGATTGAGAATGAATGCCTTGCAGTCATTTACACCTGTAAGCGGTTTTTGGTGTATATCCATGAAACAAACTCAAAGTGGTGACAGACCACTACTCGTTGTGTTAGCTACACAATTTATGAGAATCAGAAGGACAACTGGCCCAATGGGCACTAATGTTATAGGCTTATGATTATTAGATAGTCCACCAAGATTGAGCTTCTCATCAGAATGTGGATGGCTTATTGTGGTTACCAATGGTCAAGGTGGTATACCAGCAGGTGGATGAGCTATTCCAGAGAATGGTGAATAGAGAAATTGGAAATGAGCCCTGAGAAACCCAAGGTGCACTTTGAAAAGCAATGGAAAACACCAAGACCATGGAAGGACTAGTTTTCAAGATGATCAATGGGAAGCGATTACTGTTCCCAAAGCTGTTGAACTGAGTGGCTGTTGTTCAAGCCTCTCATAAGGTTGTTGGGCATGGAGGCCTGAGAAAAATGACTGATCATATCTGCCAGTATTACTACTGGGAGTTCATCAGCTATGATGTTGCGGAATATCTGGCTTGTTGTGTGGAGTGCCAGTTGCACAAGCTGCATCTGAACATGACTGGATACTGACTGGTCCACCCTGGATTAACTTGGCATATGGTGTTTATTAACATGATGGGACCACTGACAATGAGCACAGAGGATTCAAGTACATCATAGTTGCAATAGACCATCTGACAAGATGGGTCAATACAAAAGGCCCTGGCGAAAGTAGATGCTACAAGCACTGCAAAATTAGATTAGATAAAGTAGTATACTGACATGGATGCCCACAGGTTCGCTGAGTGACAATGGAACAAATTATAAATCTCAAGTGATTCCATGATTAATTTTGATAGTGGGGATCCAATAGTCATGTCTGTACCCTACCAGCCAGAGACAAATGGACTGGTAGAACGAGTCAATGGAACGCTGGCTATGATGCTGAGGAAGCTGATCACAGGAAGAACTTCCATGTAAGAGATGTTCTTAGTTTGTTGATATTCTCCTAAAATATGTCATCATAAAGAGTTGGGAATAACGCCTTTTGAGTTGTATATATGGAAGAAAGGCCGTGTTGCCACCAATTTTATATTCCGTGGTAAAACCAACATTGGGCATGACTGCTGAGTAGTACCTGAACCGATTTATAAATATCCTGATCAAAAAGCAATTGAGCGTATTTGATTCAACATTAAAGAAAAGGATTTGAGCAAAAATGATGGATGATAAGAACCAACTGGCATTATCATAATATCAAATAGGCAAAAGAGTTGCCTATTGTGGTAAGCATGGTTTTGAGAGAAGAAACAAGTTGAATGCATTATGGTCAGATCCATTTGAGATTATCACCAAGATGGCAATGGAAGCCTACTCCATCAAGAACCTCTTGGATGAAAGGATAGTAAATCTAGTCCATGCTAAGTATACAAAGCAATAAATCAATGAAAAAATAATAAAAAAAGTGTTCTAAAGGACCGCTGAACCATTAAGTTGGTTTCGTCTTGAAGATTGGTTAAGTCCAAAAAAAGGACCGCTGAACTAAACTAGATGGATTGGCTTAAAAAAGTAAGACCTCTGAACCATAGAAAACTGGCAGGTCTAAGTATACCTAGGAACCAGTTTAGGGAAAAAATAAAAAAATGGACCGCTGAACCAAAAAAGGTCAAGTCTTATAATGAGAAAGAAAAAAATAAAAGGATGATAAAATATGGAAAAAAATTCTATAAACGCATATAAAAAAGATATGATTTTATAATTTTTATTTTTATTGGTTATCCTCAACTTGAGGATGGTTCCACCTATATCGCCTCTGGGGCTAGGGAGGATGGATTACAGTAGGAGTAAACAACCCATCAAAATCTATGTGATATTGGACGCTAGCAAGGGCTAGACCAACTTGAAAACAAGTTTGTTGAGCGGATGCTGATCCCTGAGAGAAAGCAACTAGGGGAAGAGAAATGGAAATTTAGAACATGATAAACGTGATACTCTGGATTGGGAAGGAAAGCAAAAGAAAAAGAAGAGGCAGTTGTTGAATAACACTGAGTAATCCCAATATGGCACCGGAGCTGTAAGATTGGTCTTGAGCACTTGCTAATGGCTTCAAGAACATTGGACATATGGGCTGGCATTAAGCAAGAAAGCTAAGCGGGGATTGCCAAATCATGCCCCTATAAAGCCATCAGTGGAAGATACCGATGGGATGTGCCATAAATGAGATAGTTGTGCAAGGAGCAAATGGCATCCTGCAGATGACAACTACAAGCTTCTTGGAAGCAAAAGCAGAATGAGAGATTAAAGCCAGGAGAGGCTGGAAGCTTCATGGCCCAGCTTCAAAGAACTTGTTAAGCAAAGCAAAGAGCATAGGCTGCAACGTCTCAATTTAAATGTTTTTAAGATTGGAGGAGTTCAGAGCTATGGAAAAAGCCTTGGTTACTTGGGCCCTTAATTCTGCTTAGGGAGTTCAAAATGTTTGCTGTTTCTGATGGCTAGTTTGGTGGCTAAAACAGCTGGCTTGCAATACTGACTGAGTCATAGAAGGGTTTCAGAAGCAAGTCTGATTCAGTGAGGAATGAATTATCAAGAGTGATGGGCATTGCTTCAGGAAGTTTGACAATGATAAAATAAGAATCTGCAAATGGAGCTGAATCCAGAAGAGTTTCAAAATCTAACTCAGGAATCGATGACAGAGGAAGTATTAGTCATGAGTTGTTTGAGACAATCGCTAACCTGGTTTCATCAGGGTTAGTTACCGTTTCCAATAATTCACAGAAGGACTAGCCACGGGTACTTGACTGGGAGTATGAGTCCTGGAAGGGCCATAGAAGAGGTTCTGATGCGCAGATTTACTTATTAGCTGGAAAAGCTGAAGGTCACTATAAGACATGCTATTAAGCAGTTGTTTTTACTGAGACTCCAAATTTCACATATGAGCTGGATGAGAGGGGGGATGATGGACTTATATGATAGTTGACATTTGCACTCTGAAATCAAATAAGCTCAATTTTGGAGAAATTAATCTCAAAATTAATGGGATAAGCTCTCCAGAGAAAGTTAAGAAGAATATTAGCCAAGAGGTTATCATAAGAAAATAATAAGGGCGAATATAAATGAGCATTCTTAATTTCAACACAAAACAAACATCAACGGCAAGAATCTCCTGTTGAGAATGAGGAGAAAATCAGAAAATTGAGGATGATGTACCAAGAATCCTGAATATTACAGCAGGTCATATGCCCTGATGGGGGAAAACTGGATCCTGGGATTAGTATTTTCATGAGTAAATCAAACAGCCCAGAACAACATAAGGTAATGGGAACTGTGTTCTAAGGCGGTAGCGAGGAGGAAGAGGAAGAGAGCTGCATGCTGAAGGTTTTCCCAAGCAGCGTTGAGTAAAGATTGATCATACTACACTTGAACAAAATAAGTATTTGACCGAGTGTCTGAAGTGGTGTTCTCCTGACCCAATCCTTTTCTCGCTCAAAATCTAGACAAGAGAGGGATGTGTTAGGATTTTTGCCAATTTTTAGCTGAACAGATTACCAGGGGTTTCTAGGGGATAATTATCTTAGCGAAGTGAATTGGATATCAGTTGACCCTGATTTTTGAGTTAATAATGTTTTGGGAATTTTAGGTAATTTGCCTGGGTAAGAATCATTGAGAATTAATCTTGGTGAATTCTTAAGATCTCGTCAGGAAGAGTTGCAGACAAAATGGGAGCATCTGATAGTTGATTGATGATTAACTATAAGGTGTCCCAATTTGAACTGGTCAGGTTTCATCACAGACCAATTGGGAATTTAAGGATCTAGTTGTAAGGCGAGTGATGCCACCTGCAACTAGCGAATTGATCAGTTGGTTTGCAACATGCCTTAATGGGTAACAAGTCCCATTAATTAAGCAGATCACTTGCCAAATATGTTTGGTTTGCTGGGATCAAGAGGAAAACGTTAGGGACACATTTTCCAAGCTTTCCATTTTAGGTCTTGAGGATATCCATTGATAGAATTCTAGCCAAGATGGGGAAGACTGTCGCTGATGAGATGATGATGGGTAATTCAATGTCAATGGGTGCCATTTCATCAATAAGGTGCTAACAGAGGGTTGGGCGTCAAATTCCCACTATAATTTCTTTAAGATTTCACTTAATAAAAAGCACTTTACAGGACACTTTACCATTTTAGTCTATTATTTCTCAAGGAAAGTATTTCTGTGTGCATTACTTGGGAGACTCTTTAGGATAAAGAGTAAGGATCTGAGCGTGAATCCAGAGAAGAGAAGCTGAATTGGGGATTGAGCTGACTGTTTTTCACCAGAGAGAAGCTGTAAACAAGGATCTGAGCATGGATCAATTTAGGCTGCATAAATTAACAAATCCCTATTGAGGTCATCTTAAGTATTACAAGGGGAAATACTGGTCAAGCGGTGGACCCAATACTAGTACTTTATTCAACTATGGATAATAGTCTCCATACTATTATCAAATGAATACAAATTACTATCAGACAACTCAGAGAATTGAGCAACACTGAATCTGTGCAGTTAATTAATTTAGGAGGTTATCAGGCGAGAATAATCAAGAAACCCCAAAATTTTAACTCCACATAATGTCTCAATGTAAGAAATATATATGAGCAAAGTTGAAAACACAACAATAGGTCTCTCCATTTACCAAGATTTTTCAAGAAGGACATGGAGAACATGCAGGCGCAATACAACCCAAGCAATGCAGCAGTTACCCTTGTAAATTCATTCAGTAGTGAATAAAAAACCTTCACAAAACATTATGTACCACAGCAACTGACCGTTTCTGCTCAAAATCTGGCGTCATATAAACCTAAAGTGATCTTGGCTATAATGATTTTTGAAGAAACAATTTTCCAGTACCCTAAAAGACCTTTGAATTTCCAACTCCGCTTTATGACAAAACCTACATCAAGATATTGGACTCACCCAGCTTTAAAGTAGGGCTCAAAACAGGTACTTTACTCACTAACATGGGAACACCCCACACTATGAGATCCCTATTTGGGTACAATGTTCCCATCCTCCTCAACACTGGCTCCTCACCAAATATTTTGATCAAGGTATGATTTTTGTATAATGGTATTGAGGGCATCCTACAGAATGACACGGTTTTCTTGATGGCTGGGGAACTTAGTAAGCTTGTTGTGGTCAAATTTTTGACTTCCAAGTGGAAATAATGGATAAAATTAGCTTTATTGATGTGGTAGTTTTCTGACCACAGCCACTTCTAGTTATTACTTTTTTAACGTCCCTAACGGAGATTGAAATTCATGCCAAATTTGATTGAGATCAATGGTTTATGCAAACAAAAAAACTATGAAACCCCTGACTGTTACATATTCTAATCTGGAGAGGTCATGATGACCCCATGCAACTGTCTACCTATCATGCGATTATTATTAAGAAGATCCACACTAACTCATTTAGAGGTTCAACAATGGGGAAATTAACACACTTCCTCGAGCAATTTTATAAATGCTTTTCTGCTGCAATAGCAATGATGTTCCCCTCTCGACCCTGAGTTAAAACCATATTGATTTTTCCACCGCTAAACCCCTTTTCCAGATGACTCTGCCGCCTGCTTCAAGCCTAAGAAATTTATTGAAGAAGAAATCAATAAGGGACTGGAAAGAGGCCTCATCCGCCTGTGAGGAGCAAATCTGTAATGCTCAAGTTCCCATAAAGGTGGTAAAGTTGGCTTACCCCACTACCAGAAACCCCTTTGCTGAGAAGGAGAGAAACACATCACCACACAGAAGGATGGTGCACAGAAGCCCCAAAGCAATGATGGCATACATTTGGTGAATTTGGGCCTGATGGAGGCCGTCAAGCAAGACTAAAGCTTTGCACATAAATTGCTAAAAGGAATGGAGTTCTTTAATTAAAAAAGTTGACTAATAAGGAAAGTTGATCTTAAAGATCATGATAAAACTATGGGGAGAGCCATCAATCTGCAAGAGCATTTTTAATCCTAAACGAACCAATAGCGCACATTACCATCAGGCATGGTATTGTAACTCAAGATAGTCCAAACTTGAGTGATCAATTGCAGCTGAATCCTACTTGCTTTTGTATTATTGTAGATGTGACGTGTTTTAGAATCCCTTTACCCAAGCAAATGAATCAAACCATCTTCAATGTAATGTAGTTAGTGCTTTCAAATGCCATGTCTGTAATGCAGGGCTGAGCATCACGCACATCCCCAAGACCAACCTGGGCATATCTTGCCTGTATCCAGTGTTGGTCCAGTGTATGCTATAAAGATTTACTTAAGGATTGATTATCGGTCATTGACTCAGTAACCTTTTTACTGCACAGGTTCAATTTCCTGGTGCACTTCTTCGCGTTGTATAGAATGTATTATTTGATAATAGTATGGAGACTATTATCTGTAGTTGAGTTTGAACTATTATTAGGCCCAACGCTTCGGCCAGTACTTTCTCATTAAAACCTCTGTAAGTCATACTCAGAAGGATTTGTTCCCTATATTACTGTCCACCCAATCTTCATCAAGATACCCCAGTGACAGTCTCTTTCAGCCCAACACACAGTCGGCAGCTATCCCTGATTGTGGTTCCCTTCATCTATAGATCCCCACTCGGATCTCTACTCCTCTCTGAGAGTCTTCCAATTATTGCCTTCTGCAATTATATCCTTGAGATGGAAAGTCACAACAGAAGCTGATAGTCTAACTATACACCAAATTGACAATATTACTGTAGATATAATGATACTATTAATACTGATATGTTACTAATAATACTGTTTTTTATTATAGTGAATACTAGGGAATTATATAGTAGGGGGTTTCGGCTGTCTAACCCTCAGTTAATATCCCTTTGATGAAACGGCAGCTGTTGCCATTGAATCACCCTTCCTCATCTCATCAGCGATGGCCTTCCCCATCCTGACTAGAATTCCATCATAGGACATCCTCGAGACCTCAAATGGAAAGAGTTGGAAAACGTGTCCCTAACGTTTTCCTCTCAATCCAAATGAACCAACCATAATTAGCTAGCGACCTGCTTAGGTAATGGGACTTATTACCCATTATGGCAGGTCACAATACCAACCAACTAACTCGCTAATTGCAGGTGGCATCACTCGCCTTGCAACTCACTATTCATTCCCAATCAGTTTTTGTTGAAACCTGAATGATCCCAATTGGTACACCTGATAGTTATTCACTATCAGGTGCACCTATTTCATCGTCCACTCCACCCAATGAGATCTTAGGTATTCATCTAGATCAATCCCTGATGGATATGACCAGGTGAATATCCCAAAATCCCGTGAACATAGTTCCTCTGAAACTTGGGCCAACCAATTTTTAATTCACTTCGCCTTAGGAAATTTTCCCCTAGCGACTCCAGGTAATCTAGCTGGCTGTGATTATGGGAAAAATCCCAACACATCCCCCTCTTGCCTAGATTTCCAGAAAGAAAAGGACTGGGCATGGAAACACCACTTTGGACACCTGTTCAAATACTTCATTGGTTCAAGCGGAGTACACTCATCAATACTCAATGCTGCTCAGGATGACCTTTGGCATACGACGTTCTTCCTCTTCCTCCTCACTACTGCCTTCTCAGTGCGTGGTCCTCACGACCTTCTGGAATTCCAGGCTGATCAATTTACTCGTGACAATATTAGTCCCAGGATCTGGTTTTCCCCCCATCAGGGTATATAACCCTCTTTCATATTCAGGATTCTTGGTCTAGTGTCCTTGAATTCCTGATTTTCTCCTAATCCTAGACAGGAGACTCTTGCCGTCAATGTTTGTTTCACAGCTTGATTAAAAATACTTATTTCTATTCACTCTCGTTATTTTGCTCATAAATTCTTGACTGTAAGTCATTCATAATTCTTCCCTTTGAAAGCTTATCTCAAAACTTTTGAGATTAATTTCCCTGAAATTGGAGCCTAATGGATTATAGAGTGCATAATGTCAACTTCTATATAAGTCTGACATCCCTCTTCTTGTCCAGCTCATATGTCAAATTTCAAATCTCACTACCAGCAGCTCCTCAACAGTCTTTATGATCCAGACCTCCGTCTCTTCCAACAGATGAGTCAGGATGCTTGATGGAACCTCTTCTATGGTCCTTCCAGGACTCATATGCCTAGTCTTGTGCAAGCAGCTAGTCCTTCTATCAAATTACTGGAAACGGTAACTAATACATCCAAAACCAGACTGACCATCGTTTCAAACAACACTCAGCTGACTTATCCCTTGCAGTCGATTCCAGAGTTGGACTTTGGAACCCTCCTGGATTTGGCTCCTTTTGCTGATGCTCTGAACATCATTGTCAATGCTCCGGAGATTATGCCAGATGCTCTGGATTGTTCATTACTGGCCAGTTCAGACTTGATCCCTGAGTTCCTCTTCCAACTTGGTTAATTCTACAAACCTGCTGTACTGGTTTCTGAGCTCTCAATTGGTAACAGCATACACTTTGAGCTCCCCTACACTGAACTCTGGGCCCAAGTCACTGAGGCTTTTTATTAGGCACAGAATCCCTCTGATATGGATAACCTTCTGGATAGGATACTACCGCTTATGCTCTTCACTTTGCTGGCCAAGTTCTTTGAAGTTGGTCAACAAAGCTTCCAGCCTCTCCTGTCTTCTACCGGTCATTCAGCTTTAGCTTCTGTGAAGCCCATAGTCGCCATTTGCAGGATGCAATCCGCTCTCTGCACAACTACCTCTTCTCCAGAGCTTCCCATTGGTATCTTCCACTGATGGCATTAATAGGTGGCATGATTTGGCAACCCCCATTGAGTATTCCTTCTTCGCTGCTGACCCACATGTCCAGTGTACTTGATGAAGCCCATCGGCAGGTGCTCAAGACAAATCTTCTGGCTCCAGTGCTATATTGGGATTACTCAGGGATATTTGCCAATTGCCTCTTTCTTTATTGCTGCTTTTCTCCCCACTCTGGGGTTTCACAATTGGAATTTTCTGAAATTTCAATTTCCCTTACCCTAGTCACATTTTCTCAGGGCTCAGCATCCACTCAATGAATGTGGTTTTATGTAGGTCTCGCCCTCACAAGTGTCCAATTGCATATCAATTTTGATGGGCTGTTTCTTCCTACCGCGATCCATCCTCCCTCCCCCAAGAGGCGACATAGGCGGAATCATCCCTGTACTGAGGACAATCAATAAAAATAAAAATTATAATAGTATCTGCTTTTTTATATATGCATCTTAAAATCTCTCTCTTTTTTTCCAATATTTTTTATCATTTTTTTATCTTTATTCTTCTTTTTTCCTATGGGACTTAATCTTGTTTTGGTTCAGAGATCCATCTTTCCCCCAAACTGGGTCCTGGGTACTTAAACCTACCAGTTTTCCATGGTTCAGAGGTCCTTTTTTCGGACTTAACCATCTAGATTGATTCAGAGGTCCTTTTTTGGACTTGACCTAATCATCAGGGCATGACCAACTTAATGGTTCATCAGTCCTTTGGGAACTCTTTTATTTTTTCCTTGATCCAACACATTAGATACTTAGCATGGTTTCGATTTACAACTCTTCCATCCAAGAGATTCTTGATGGAATAAGCATCAGTCGCCATCCTGGCGAATACTTCAAACGGACCTGACCACAAAACATCCAATTTGTTTCTTAATCTGAAACCATGTGTATTGCAATAGGCGACTCTTTCCCCTATTCAATATTCCTCTAATGCCAGTTGGTTTTTGTCATCATTCAATTTCGCTCATATCCTTTTCTTCAAGGTTGTATTGTTTGCTTGCAATTGCATATCAATCAGGATACTCATCAGTAAGTTCAAATATTGCTCAGTACTCATCCCTGACATAGGTTCCACTACTGAATATAAAATTGGTGGCAACACGGCCTTCCTTCCATATAAAAACTCAAATGGCGTCTTTCCCATCACTGTATGATGACTAATATTGTAGGTGAATATCACTGAACTCAGGTACATTTCCCACATGGAAGTTCTCCCTGTGACTAGCTTCCTCAGCGTCGTGGCCAGCGTCCCATTGAACCGTTCTACCAGTCCGTTTATCTCCAGCTTGTATGGTACTGACATGACTCCTTGGATTCCCATTGTTTTGTTTAGACTTGGGATCGCATGAGATGTGAAGTTGGTTTCATTGTCACTCAATAGGACTTGCGGGCATCCATGCCAGTATACTACTTGATCCAGGATGAATCTCGCAGTACTAATAGCATCAACTCTGGTTAGGGCCTTCACTTTGACCCATCTCATCAGATGGTCGATAGCAACTAAGATGTACTTGACTACCCCTGTTCTCATCGCCAGCAGTCCTATCACATTAATGGACACCATGTGCCAGGCGAATCCAGGTCGGACCAGTCAGTATCCATTTGTATTCTTGTGTGGTTTATGCAGCTGGCACTCCACGCAACAAGCCAAATGATCTGCGACATCATAGTTAATCAATTCCCAGTAATAATACTGGCGAATATGGTCAGTTGTTTTTCTCAGGCCTCCGTGCCTGACAACCTTGTGAGATGCTTGTACTATTGCTGCTCTTTCTGAAAGTTTTGGGAATAATAGCCACTTCACATTGATCATCTTGAATACTTGTCCATCCATAGTCTCAGTGTTTTCCATTGCTCTTTGAAGTGCACCTTGGAATTCTTGAGGCTCATCCTCGATTTTCCTTCGACCATTCTATGTAATAGATCATCCGCCTGCGGGTATACCAAATGGACCATTGGCAACCGCGATAAGCCATCTGTGTTCTGATGAGAAGCCCCCACTTGGTGGACTATCTCATAATTATAAGCCTGAAGCTTAAGTGCCCATCGGGCCAGTCATCCTTCTGGTTCCCTTAGATTGTGCAGCCAATGCAGCAAAGAGTGGTCTGTCACCACCTTAAAGTGCATACTGTGGACATACACCCAAAATTGCTTACATGCATAAATGACTGCAAGACATTCACGCTCAGTCATGGTGTAGTTCCTCTCAGCAGCTGAGAGTGTCTGGCTCACATACGGCACTGGATGCTCATCCCCAAGTTTGTCTACTTGGCTCAGTATGGCACTGATTTCCATCAACAAAGCATCAGTTTGAATGATAAACTCCCGATCAAAATTTGGATATTTCAGAATTGGCAAATTTATCAAATACCAGCATAACTCATCAAAGGAGTCCTGGGCCTCTTCATTCCATATGAATCCTTTTTTGGATCCTTTAATAAATGAAATAAAGGCTTGGCTATTTGGGCGAAGTCCTGAATAAATATTCTGTAGAATCCAACCATTCCAAGGAAGACTTGGATGTCTTGGACACTCTTTGGCACAGCCATGCTCTCTATAGCTGCTATCTTCTGGGTTTGCGGCTGCAATCCACTTGAGTTGATCACAAATCCCAGGTATTCCAACTCTTTCTTGAAGAAGTGGCACTTCCTTGGCTTGATCTTCAGGTTATCCGTGGACAGTCTCTTAAAACTTCCTTCCAAGTGATGCAGGTGATCATTAAGCGTTCTACTGAACACATTGATAATTGCAAAAACCCTGGGGCATCCTCGTCAGCTGGTATAACCCCTGAGTGGTAATAATCGCACATTTTCTTGGTCTTAATCTGGCAAGTCAATCTGCCAGTATCCTGAGATCAGATCCATTGCAGAGAAATACTTTGCTTCTCTAAAATCAATCCAGTGCATCATTGTTCCTCATAGGGATATGAATCCTTCTTTGTAATTTTGTTCAGCCTCCGTAATTAATAATCACCTAGTTCGATCCATCCTTCTTCTTCACAATCAGAATAAGACTCGCCCAAGGGACTTGATGAAGGAACTAGAAGCCCAAGCTTCACTAGTTTGCTGATCTCATCCTCCACTACCACTTCAGCAGCTTTCATTCTTCAGATCAGTCTCATCCTTATTGGTAGATTTTCCCCGGTGTCAACCTTGTGAAATACGTCTCATGCACATCCCAAATTGTGGTCATCCTGAGCAAACACTTCCCAATATTTTTCAATAATTTGAACACCTCCTCCTGCTGACCTTTCGGCAGATCAGCAAGCTGCTCTCTCAACTAATAGATTGATGCTTTTGGCCACCCCAGCCAGGTAATACATTTCTTTGAGAGACCCAAAATCATGGAATCATCTCAATTCTGCCATTGGATCAAATGAATAAACGTGATGATTTGATTTCTCTTGATCTTCATCAGTTTTTCAATCAAATTCACCAGGAAAACTAGTATTTCTCTATGGCCTGACACCATTATCCTGGGAGTCACCCATGGCTCCACTCTGGACTTCTTCCAGGGGCTTCTGACTTCTCCATACAACAGCTCCGAAATCTCCAAAGTCAACCCTGTGTCAACTATTATCTGCGATCCAGCTGATATGGTCCTTTCCTTCTTTATCCTTAATGGAACTCCCCAGTTTTCTAGGCTTTCTGCTGGCATCTCTCATTGCTTCCTACCAACTAATTGTTATGGAATGGTGCAATGCCATCATTGTATATCAGATTTATTAAAATATTTCCCCAATTCAATGGAACTTCACCATCCTTCTGGTATACCAATGGTAACGTCTAACCCAGGATGGTCAACGTATTATCCTTGAAGTTACATTTAACTCCATATTTCTGCAGAAACTCCATTCTGATCAGGATATCATAGTTTTGGTTTGCCAAAACTATTGCTGGCGCGGATACCACCAATGACCCAAATCACAATGGCAGTGCATTATACGCTCCACAGTAAACTGTGGTATTTGGCCCAGCTGTTCCATATTCTCTCTTGTGTTCCAAGTCCGGGGAGATCTTCATCCTCTTCACCAGCTTTATTGACACAATATTGATGGGTGCTCCACTGTCGACAATCGCCCTCACCCTCACTTGATTCAACTTAAATATCTATATATGTACACTTGTAGTATTGTAATATAGTATTTACTGTGTGAATGGCGGCGTTATTAGCCAAATCTAGGGTATGAATAATCTGCGCTGATAATTCAGGAAATGATTCCTTTATTGCTGAGGGGGATCGACAGATTGGCCTCATCTAAACAAACATCTGATAAATCATCAGGTTTTTCAGTGGTCCAAATCTTCTCCGCCAGTTGACAGGCGTAAAGCTGGGCAACTTTCTGAATTATCTTGGGTCGACCTTCTTTGCCCCCAGCTCTGGTCACAGGCATTTATATCCATGTTGACCACTTGGTATAGCTGATCCTGCTCGTCATCTATGAACAGATTGCTAATGTCTATTTCTTCATTCATGATATCAGGAGGAACAGGTTTCTCCACTGCTCTAGACTGTTCCTTGTCTAGGCAGTGGGCCCTTTTCCCAAATCTTTGGTAACTGCTGTCTCCTTGGCCTGGACCAAGTTAATCTGATCCTTTGGCTTTTTGCAGTGTGTGGCGAAATGTCCTTTCCCGCCACACTGAAAGCAGACCTTATATTTCTTGCTTAACCATCTGAATTCTTCAGGCTTATTTCCTGGCACAGTTTGGTTGGTAGCCTCTTTTGCTCCTTCATCTCTCTTCATGGAATTTGGATTTTGGACCAGATTAGACTTGAAGCTTCTATTCAGGGCATCAAACATTGTTCTCTAAACTTCAGGTTGTCTACCATTTGCAAGGTAGTTACTCCATCGTGAATATGGAGGACATCATTTGATACAAATTGCAATAGGGCCAAAGGGCCTCTTGCAAAGCAATTCTAGCATCAAAGTCATCTAATACTTTTGCTTGGGCCAAGATCTGAACTCCTGGTAAAATCAATTTGTGAAGCTAGAAAGAGACTCATCTTTATGGAATTGAATTCCATAAATTTTTATTTGCATTTTGACATGTGGGTTGGACTCCCAAACTCTTTCATTGTGGCCGCCTTTGCCTCAGCATATGACCAGCTGTCCCCCTCCAAGTGGGGTAACACTAGGTTCTGGCAGTCAGTGTCCAGGCAGTTCATGACTGTCAACGCCTTTTGACAATCCCCATATCCATTCATAGTCATGTTGAACAGTCAGAAAAACGCTGGGGCACTATCCCAATGGAATGTTGGCAATTTTTGGTGTTGCTCTAAATTCCTCTGAGTCATTTTGGGCTGATTCTCTTGGTTTGGCTACTCGGCTAACTTGTGGAGTGACTTTGGGCATCATCTCAAAAATGGCATTAAAGGCAGGCAGCATATTTCTCAGGGTATCCGACTTCCCAAGTATTGTGTGAGGACTTCTCTCTTTGGCATCACTGGCCATATTGGGCTCACAAGCAATCTATGAGCTTTCAAGTCCTCCACTTCTTTTATCAATTTCTTGATATCCACACTGAACTTTTGTAAATGAACACAATCCACTTCTCGCTCCATTTTTAGAATAGGACCTCTTGAATGAGGTCTCCTTCTTTCTTTTTCATGAGTTTACTTTTCCAGGTAACTCATTTCCTGAAGTTGGCTACATTGTCTACTCCTTCCTCCACCTTGGTGACTCATTCTTCCAAGGCAATGAACTCCTAATGGTCCACTGAGTTTAAGGCATTCTTATTCACAGTGGCAATCTCAGTCCACAGCTTGCGCAGATCTTCTTTATATGACATTATTAATAGATTCTTTACTCAACTACCCCTGTAGTGAGCACCAACTTGTAAAATTTACTCTAAGTTGATTATCAGTCATCAACCCAGAAACCTTTTTACTGCACAGGTTTGATTTCCTCATGCACTTCGTTGCGTTGTATAGAATGTATTAATTGATAATAGTATGAAGACTATTATCTGTAGTTGAGTTTGAACTATTATTAGGCCCAACGCTTAGGCTAGTACTTCTGATTAGATACTCTGTAAGTCATACTTGTAGGGATTCGTTCCCTATATTTCTGTCCACCCAATCTTTGTCAAGATACCCCAGTGACAGTCTCTTTTGGCCCAACACACAGTTGGCAGCTATCCCTGATTGTGGTTCCCTTTGTCTCTAGATCCCCTCTCAGATCTTTACTCTTCTCTCTGAGAGTCTTCCAATCATTGCCTTCTACAATGATATCCTTGAGATGGAACGTCACAATGGAAGCTGATAGTCTAACTATACACTTAATTGACAATATTACTGTAGATAATACTGTCTTAGTAATAATACTAATAATACTGTTAATACTTTCATTATTATAGTGAATCCTAAGAAATTATATAGTAGGGGATTCGGCTGTCTAACCCTTGGTTGACACCTCTTTGATAAAATGGCAGCTGTTGCCATCAAATCACCCTTACTCGTCTTGGCAGCAATGGTCTTCCCCATCCTGGCTAGGATTCCATCATTGGACAGCCTCAAGACCTCAAATGGAAAGAGTCAGAAAACGTGTCCCTAACTTTTTCCTCTCAATCCAAGCAAACCAACCATAATTGGCTAGTGACCTGCTTAGGTAATAGGACTTATTACCCATTATGGCAGGTCACTTCACCAACTGATCGATTTGCTAGTTTCAGGCGGCATCACTTGCCTTGCAACTCACTATTCATTCCCAATCAGTCAGTGATAAAACCTGACCAATCCCAATCAGTACATCTGATAGTTAATCAATATAAGATGCCCCTATTTTGTCAGCCACTCCTCCCAATGAGATCTTAGGTATTCATCCAGATTCATCCCCAATGGATACAACCAGGTGAATATCCCAAAATCCCCCAAAATTAATTCCTCTGAAACTTGGGCCAACTGATTTCTGATTAACTTCGCCTTAGGGCATTTCCCCTAGCGACATCAGGTAATCTAGCAGGCTGGGAATATGGGCAAAAATCCCAACACGGAGTTAAAATGGGTCCACATTCACTAATTATTTCTTGGGGGACCCCGTGAAGAGCAAAAACATTCATTACAAAGAGCCTAGCCATCTCAGTCACAGTAGCTGTGGTTCTGCAGGGTATGAAGTGGGCGAGCTTTGTAAAACGGTTCATTACTAACAGGATGGCATCATGGCCATCAGACACAGGTAATTCCACAATAAAATCTACCAGTAAAGAAGTCAAGGCCTAAAGCCTTTTGAACTGGTACCAACAACCCTGATAGTGGCTGGAAATTCAGTTTCATTTGGTTGCAGACCAGTAACTCTTTACAATACCTGACCACCTACACGGTTAACCTCTTCCAATTGTAAGTGTGGCAAACTAGTTCCAGAGTCTTTGCCTTCTCAGGATGACAACGATAATTACGTCATGATAATCCCAGATGATCTCCAGGCGAAGTGGTCCGGTGAGAACCCATAGTGCCTCTGAAACTGCATCATTTCATCCTTCACGAGATAACCCCTGTTAATATCCTCCTGATTCGATGCACTCTTAGCAAGGACCATAGTATATTCGACCAACGAAGGCTGTGAAAGGACTACCTTTCTAAACATACTATATTCCTCCTCATTTTCCAGAGGAGCAAGCGCTGGTCTGTGGGCCTAGGGAGAGGGAAGTTGAGGCACAATCTTACCCAGCGGAATCATCAATTGGTATTATGCACCTCTATCTCCTTAGTATTGGGAGCTAGTGCATGGTTGAGGCTCAAGCATCCAACAATCCATTCTCCTTGCCTTTGGTAAACTCATAGGAAAACACAAATTGGGTTAGGGTCTCATGCCAGTGGGTTTGCCATGGGGTCAAGACATGAGGTGCGCGGCAGTACAGCAAGGCACAGTGGTCTGTACATACACAGAAGGATTGGGATGAGCCATGCAAGTGATGACGCCAATAAATCAGCGCCTCAACCACTGCTAATAAATCTTTATCATAGACGACATAGTTTAACTCTGGCAAATACATCTTCATGGAAAAATATCCCACTGGATGCTCCATTCCATCTTCACCAAATTGTAATAGGGCCGCTGCTATGGCGAAGTTGGAGCCATCAGAAGCCATAATGAACTCTTTATTAGGTCAACATGGCAAAGGATGAATGTGGACAGAAGGGTGCTTTTTAACGCTTGGAAGGCATCCTCTAAAGTTGGGGACCACTGGAGCACTTTTGCCCCACTCGCCTTATACAAGGGCGCCACCACTTCAGAAAAATTTCGGTGTGAATTTCTTAAGGAATGGACATGGCCTCAAAAAACTCCTCAATTCCTTAACCAATAATGAGGTGGGCCACTCACTAATCGCCTTCTCCTTGTCTGGAGTTATCATCTGCCCTTTATCAAACATGACAATGCCCTGGGAGGTGACCTGGGACTTATAGAATTCACATTTAACTATTTTAATGTAAGGTCAGCTGCTCTCAAACGCTCCACCACCTGCCAAAGGTGTACTGCATGGAACTCATTGTCAGGGAAAAACACCAGAATATCATCCATGTAGGCTACCGCGCCTATCTCAGCAGGTCCCCAAAAACCGCATCAATATGGCGTTGATAGATAAAAGGGACATTATTAAGCCCAAAGGGCATAACTGAAATTGGAAAATCCCTTTTCTGGTATGGAATGTGGTTAGCCACTCCTGACCCTTCTTGATACGGATCTGATTAAACAAATTAAACAATCCAGTTTGGAGAAGACTCTTGCTTTCTCCACATAGCTTTAAATCTGTGAGTCCAGTGGGATGGGATGCAAATCTGGTACTGTGACGTTGTTGAGATTCCAATAATCTACGCATGGGTATAAGGTACCATCAGCCTTCTCCACAAAGAGAAGTGTGGAAAATATGGGGGAGGTACACTGAAAAATAGCGCCTTTTGCTAACTGCTCCTTAACCCACACATCTAAGGCTGCTTCCTCCCATACAGTCAAAGGGTAAATCAGGGAAGATATACACACTAGATCAACGATGATCTTGAACTTGCATTCAAACTCTGATTGAGCTGGTAGTACATTGGCTGAAGATGAATCTACCAAGGATTCCAACCCCTCTGAACAGGAAAGTAGGGAATCCTCTACAGAGGGCTTCAGCAACGGAGCAAGACTGAGTGTGTGGATATTGGGCATGTGCGGCGAATTTCCCTGAAAGTTTTCTTCAGCCAAAGGGACAACTAATTCATGACCATTCTTCAAAGTTAAGGACAAGATATTGTCTTTCAAGTTGGTTCTGATGCCAAACTTTCGACACCTCTCTACACCCAAAATGATGAGGTACAAGAAGTTTTTGATAGCTTAGAAGCGGTCAGCCAAATGATATTTTCCAATTTGATAATCCACTAAACCTATAATTTTCAGCATGGGAATACCTTGAGAAGCTCCTCCCCTAACTATACCACCTGGCAAGTAACTCAGCTCAAGGTAGTCATCTAGGTCTTGAGCAATAAAATTCTCAGAGGCTCATGTTTCCACCAAAATAGTTGTGCTGATTTTTCCTAAAGGGGATGAAAGTGTAGCGGTCAACAAAAAATATCCAGAATGGTCTTTATTTATAGCAGACAACGCCAACACTTCACCACAAAAATCTTTGTCAGGCATAAGCATGCCTCCAGGGTGCGGTTCATCATAGAATGGAGAGTGATAGTTGGCCACTCTTACTACTGAGGTCACATATCCTACCATTTCTTTAGCAACTGCATAAACATTTTTATATTGAAGAAGTAACTCCTTCTCCACTTCCTATATTCTGCAGATCATGGTTGTGGTCAAGCTTGGGTTCTCTGGGGCGATTTGGTATACTGAAATGGATTTTATATCTGAGCCATAAGAGAGGATATAGGGCTCAGTATATAAGGAATCAGCGTTATAAAACGCGTTTTTGGGATGAAAACAACGCAATACCCATTTTGGTGATGGGTTAGGCACCGCTATCCAAGGCCAACATTACCGGGCCCTTCATCAATGATCCCACTTGCACTGTCCAAATGCTGTGCTGAGGGAAAACCATTTTTATTGTGTCAATTTTGTTAATTTTGGTGGATAGTTGGGGAATCATGACTCTCAGATTGCAAAGCGTCTGTATCCACCAGGTACAAGCAAGAAGGGTGGGTACTTTCCAGTCAGAGGTAGCAAGATAATGCTGAGATGCTCTAACCATCAGAAAAATGAGAAAACGGTGGTGAGAGATTGATGTATCCCTCCAATAGGCTGAGACCACCTAGTGCCAATAAAGATAATGGTGGTGAGCCCCACCACAGCTGTGACCAACAGCTGGTGCACCCATTCATACTTTGCAAATGTCCCACATGGAAAATATTTGTGCACATAAAATAAAGTGGTTGGCCGTCTAATGTCAGAAGAGTGTCTATAACTCTCCAGTTCCCAATGAGGTGGTGTGCAGTGCACAGCCACAAAGCCAGGAAACTCGTCATCATGGTTATAGTAAAAAGGGCACCGCAAAGGGCGCTAGAGCCAAAGTAACCCTGTGCAAGGTAGTATAGCGTGGTGTAGAGGAGTTAGAAGTTGATAAACAGGAACACTTGGGTGGGCCCCACAGGGGAGCCTATAACCAAGCTGAGATCAGTGCTGAAGGGTTTGGGTGCCTCAGTTTGGAGGGAACTAAGGGGGCCCAATGTTGCACTTGACCTTAAAGGTATTTTAATGAAGCTAGGGTGTTGAGCGTTGTTAAAGACCTCCTCAAGGAGGTCCATGCACAAGTTTGCAATAGTAACTATAAATTAAAAAACTGTAAATGAATGGGGGATTTATTTAAAGGGAAGATGACCAACGTGTAAGGTTGGTCTCAAGCAAACATATTTAGGCCAATTCATGGAATCATTGATCAAAGGTAGTGGTGCTAAGCCTAGGTGCACAAATAAGTTGCACACTTCCATCAGTCAGGGTACTGTAACTAGTGATCAACCAACTTAGGTCATCAGTTGAAGACAAGGCTGACCTGAGCCGGAAATTTTGAAAATCAAACAGGTTTCAAAACCCCATTTGCCAATCAACCAAACCAAACTGTTGTGATTAAGGAGTTAAGACGTCCGTTTTAATACCACCGCCATAACCCAGGGCTGGGCATTTTGCACTTCACCTGTACCAACCTGGGAATATCTGGCCTGCACCCAGCGTTGGTCCACAGTGTGCTTGAGGTCAAGAAGGTCATGAAGTTTGACCTATTTGGACTCCTGACGTCCAGCCTTGTCTAAATAGTTGGTTTTCTTAATAAAGTCATATGAACATGACAGTGGGGGATGTGTTGGGATTTCGATATACCCACATTACCCAGCTTAATTGATCATAATACATCTGCTTATCCATTAGGGGAATCATCCCACTGGTAAGTGGGGTTTTTTAATTATATATGATAACTATTGTTTGTAATATTATCCTGAACAAATATTTAGCAATTTTATAGGTTTAAATCTGCCATATCTTTAGTGTTTCATTGGGGGTGATCCCTAAAAATAAACAAGTAATTAGATTGTCAATTTTATTATTAATAACTTAATTGACTTAAAAATTCAATTGGTTTTAGTCACCAATCAACTAAGGGGTTTATGGGTTCCTGGGCAAGTGATGCCGCCTGTGATAAAGCAACTTGCAACTTAATCTTTTAAGTATTATGAACTGTTATCTATGGGTAAGAGTCCCATTATCTAAGCAGGTTGTTACCTAATAAGGGTGACTCAATGGGTTTAAGTGAAGGCATTGGGACACATTCTTTGTTTCAATCCAGAACAGGTTGCACTGAGGGCAGCAGTAGAATCTACTTAAATCTGATGAGGAATATTATCATTTCATGTGATCCTGGAGGGTTGATTCATCAGCGACGGCTGCCATTTCCAATTAAAGTGCCAACTGAAGAGTTGGGCACCATATTCCCCTATAAATTTTCCTTGGTTTTTTTTAATAAAGCAGATAAAGTATATATCTACCAATAAAGATACTCCAGATCAAGTACTTTGATAATTTAGACTGGTTGCTCTTGAGACTAGAGTTGGAAGTATAAAAGATCCTTTGTCTATTTTATTGTTATCTCTGCGGACTCTGCATTAAAGAAAGAAGAACCTATGAGCCTACTCCTAAGGTAATTTCATTGCAGAGAGAAAGAACCTCTGAACATGATCCTAGGTTAAGTTCTACAGAAGAGGGAAGACATCCCTACTGATATTCCAGAAGAATACAAGATTAGGAAAAGCATCAGTTTCACATTGGACCTAATAACTATCTTGGTTAAAAGAAGCTCAACTAGATTGTTGCTTCATGTTATTACTACTTAGTTCAATTAATAATCAATAATTCATAAAACGCACATATAAAGAAGCTGTGCAGGTAATAAAGGGAGCTGAAGCAAGCTACTATCAAAACTATTAAATGGCTCACAAAAATTCATAACATGAAGGGAAGGTGTGAGCACTTAATGTTCTAACATTTTAAGGCTCTATTATGTGGCCCAAATTCTGCTATTAAAACACCCGTTTGAAGGTAAGATCAATCCTCTCATCTGCACCTTACTGTGATTTGAAGTTCAAGTGGAACCTACCAGATTGGACATTCTGTTTAAACCCAAAAGCAAAGGTGGTATGGGCCTACTAAATTCGAAGTACATATCCGCTGGATCTGGGCCAATTAGTTTCTCCAAATGTTACAATTGTACATGCACTATTTCATGCTTGCATAGTGAATTAACTGGGCATGGGTCAAGAGTTCCCTAAACATCTCCTGTCAACTTCTCTGAGGGAGTGGATGCTTCTTCACCCTGCTTGCCTTCTTGGCATCACCACCCCATTTTGGTGGCTAAGTAACTAGGCATAAGGTTGGGGACTGGTCATTCACACATGCGCCACAGGTAGATCAAATATAGCAGGATTCTGAAGCCCATTTAGTGGCAATGAGAACTGCTACTATGTGGAATGAGCAGAATCAAATTAACATTAATTTTCTAAAAAGGCAATGTGAATCCTTTAAAAATTTTCCAGTTGCTGTTGGGGCACATTGCTCAAAATGACCACCAAACCTACCATCTCACCTCTGAGTCCTTAATGACTGAGTGTCAGAGGGCCATGATACAAACTGCAATATCAAAGAGTTAGTTTCAGGCCTCAATTGCAAGTTGGTGACTGCTAATCAGCGCTTATCATCTGGCATATTTTGCATTTTGAAATAAAAATGAGCAAACACTGCAGCCTGAGGTATCCTTACAAAGAATGCCTAGTGTGCACCAAATCAGAGGCTGATATTTATCACTGCTAATTCAAGTGTAGTAATTTGAATAAATATTGGTCAATCATGAGTCTAATGCTATCCATCAAACAGCTGCCAACAGATTTATATCCCACTTAATACATTTACTTTGCAAAGATGCTCCTAAACTAATTAATCTAGCTCTAAGCATTTTAGTTATCATATCTGTATATGTGTTATACACTCAGCAATTGTGGCTAAGCAGTTGAGCTATGAAACCCTTATTACAAAAGGATAGAAAAGAAAACATTTCAGATATTCTCTAATCAGTTTGCATTGATCTCTAGATTCTTATGCCTTGTCCTAAGTTGTGCTAAAGCCTCACACCTGGCTTACTTCCCCCAGGTCACTCATTAAATATGATTTATCCTTTCATATAAAGATCTAATAGCATGTAAGCCTGTCATTGCTTGAACTGTGGATAGCAATAGCAATCACTGGCCAGGATATTCAGTGGTTCTACCTCAGCAGTGGCATCCACTACCAGTTTTTAATCTAATCCAGTTAAAATCCCCTTTTCAACTTCCTCTTGACCTTATTTTATTTTTTAAGATTTAATAAAGGTATGGAACAAAAAAGAAAGTAAGCTATCATCACAAACTGAATGTAGTTGTGCACACCTGTAACCACAAGCTAAGGTGATATAAAAATACCATGACAGGTTCAAAACCTGTTCTGGCTAGGACAAATATAATCTCCTCCATCCCCTCTTATCACTATTCAATTAATGATATGGAGTTAAAAAGGGAGATTTGGGTGGTTGTCATACAGTGCAGTTCCTGTTACTGCTGAATCTTTTATTTAAAAAAAGAATTTCTGCCATCATATCAATACAGGAATTTGAGAAAAATATAATCCTGATTTGTAATTTATAATTTAAATATTTATTGCTGTATATATAGCCTCAATATATTATTAGCAACTTAATTTGATTACAAATATAGAGTATAGATCTAAATATAACTCAAAGCTGGCTTTTCATACCACTTAATAATTCTTCTTGGCTCATTGGCCTGGATCATATATGCTAATTCCTTTTTATAACTAGCATATATTTATCAAGGTAATTATTTACTATAGTAAATAGAGTTCTGATTAATCAACTTTTTGCTTTTAATAAAATCTCATAAGATATAACTTTATTTAAAACTAGGTGATTTATCCAGAATCCTTAGATTTATACTTTATTTAATCTGTAACCTATCCTGTTATGGCATGAGGTTTAGAGGTCAAATTTTAAGTGGGCTTTGTTATAAAAGTATAGTATTTTATATGCTCAACCTCATACCATACTGGTGGTTAGGAATGGCTGATCCATGCTTTATTTAATTTTGATGGGTAAGCTCACATCTGCTTGCCATTATACAGTTAGCAAATATAAATACAATTCTAACAAATACTTGCTACCCCCAGTTTACATTTACATTTCAATGTAACAATAAAAGCCTCAAAAAGTTTAGCAACTGCTAACCTTATAGGCATTAATAAAACTATATCATTTTTAACAGAATTAACATTTAAATAAAAAAGGGAAACACTAGCATCAAGTATCTTTATGCTTTAAATTCATGAATCAAATAGCTATAGCCTTCGGATTTTAATCATATAGGTTTGAATTTACTGACTTCCAAAATCGAATTAAACAATCACAAATTGGAATGGTAAAAGCAGTACGTGCATACCATATAGCTTTACGCAAAATGTGACCAACATCCTTGAGCCCAAAAATAATATTAAGAATTCAGAGGAAAAACCAGCATGGCTTACTAATCTTAAATCTGTGCAAGTTAATTTGGATTTAAAATTCAGCAAAAATATCGAAAACTAATAAGGTATGATTCCACCTAAAGTGATAAGCATTTAGCAATTAAAATATCTTCGTGCTAAAATAATATTTAAATATAAATAAACGATATTGCGCTTTTACAGTTGTTTAATTTGGGTAAGTAGAAGGAAGGCAAAGGGCTTGCACCACAGTGAGAATTTGCAAAGCTAGAATCAGGGGGCAACCAAGGATAAATCAGGACAATAGTACGATTGCAGAGAACTGGAACACTCAAAAATTATACTAATTTGAGAAAACCAGTCTAGATAAGAGATGAAACTTCAATAGCAAATTCAGACTCGAAGAAGGAAAATACTGGCGGCAGTAAACAATAAAGGGCGATGTTTAGCAAGCACATCCATCCGCTCTTTCATCTGCGCGATCAAGATCCACTCGAGAGCCTGTAAGATTACTAGCGTTACGGCCGCGAGACTCTGCATTTTGATCGAATGGCACCTTTTGGGCTATTTAACAAATATTAAAGCAAAAGCTAAAGCAGAATTGTTTACCCAAGGCAGTAAAAAGCTCAACAACGTTTGTGGCTGATTTGGCTGAGGTCTCAAAGAATATCAGCCCAGCTTCTTCTGCGAACTCGCGGGCTTCATCCGTTGATATAGCGCGTCGAGTTTCGAGATCTGCTTTGTTTCCAGCCAAGGCTATTACTATGTTGGGATCAGCTTGTTTATGAAGTTCTTCAATCCAGACTTTAGCTTTTTCAAGTGAAGTCTTAGGAAGATTAATAAGAAGAAGATAAAAGGAAAAGTACTGGCTGAGTAATATCGTATACAACGACAGCACAATTTGCGTTACGGTAGTACATGGGTGCAAGACTCTAGAAGATTAGAATATATACCAGTAAACGTAAATACTCTATAACGTTCCTGACCAGCAGTGTCCCTAAGTGGTTCGAAAAATAAGCTAACCAAGAAGAGTAAAAATACCATATTTCAAGCTTAACAGTTGTCTCGTCTTCAAGGTGTAACGTTTGAGTTAAAAACGCAGCTAATAGCGTATATTTAGAAAGAAAATAAACAAATCTTTGAAAAAAGACAAAACGTACCACCAATGGTGCTTTCTCGATATTCATCAAAATGGTCCTTTACAAACCTTAAAACAAGACTAACGCACTAATTTAAAAAGCAATACCAAATCAAGTACCTGGACTTTCCAACAGCGGATTCCCCTGGATAAAAAAGTCAATTTTCTGTGCCCAAACAAGAAGCATTACCTAATAAAACCAATTTAACTTGGAAAACTTTTTCTTTGAAAGCCGAACTAGAACGGTTAGAGGCCGACATTGAAAGAATTAAGATGTTTTAACTAGAAAAACGTGTCAGATTTTCATAAAAGTAAAAATAACTGATTATTAAATGGGCATTTGTTACTTGTATTTGGTTTAATTAAAATAAGCGACAGAAAGTATAGAAACACTATAATGGATTCAAAGTTGGATAGGCAATTTAATCTAAGCTTTTGTATCAACCTTTTTATTGGTACCTGATCAGTGGCTGCTTTCGCCATGCTGACTCCAAAATGTTCTCATATGCCTATTGGTATAGAATTTATAAAAGCATCAATCGGTTCGTACGGAAAGGGAAAAAGAGGTTTGAAGTAAATTAGAGCTTTAATTCTTTCTACTAGTCAAGCCGCATGAGCCAATGAAAATCAGCTAAGGTATGGTAAAAACGTTGGAATAATATGAAAACCCGATCATATGAAACTATGGATCCGCCTCAATTGATATAAAACAATGCAGTTTAACACTTAAACAGATATAAATATAATAATTGTTTAGCAATATTATGATCTCAAAGCAATCCTATTCAGGTAAAAAACTAAGCTCCACTTATTAAACTAGTTTTTGATGTAATATTACTTTTATACGTTTAAAGTGGTCTGATCAAGGGATGGACACTACCAAAGCAAATGAATTTAAGATCAAAAACCCGAGGGTGGTTAGCCTGGCGTGAAAAACTGCTTCCACCCTAGTGCAAATTTTGAGTTCGAACTTGTACTGGCTAGAAAAATTCTGTGTGGTATATTTGTCCCAAGGTTGACTCACCGAATATTTTTAGGATCAAAAAACCCTATTGGGCAGAACTTTGATCATTATAAGATTAAAGTACTCTGGGACTATTATTTGTGTTATCTCCAAAAATGGACTCTGGTATATAGCTTAATTATCCATCAATAGAAATACATATCAAGCACCCCAGTATGTATGAAGAGGGCAAGATTCAAGCCTATACCTCCAGGGTGGTAATTAAACACTTACAAAATATACCACCCCTTGTAATACCACTTTTATAAACACTCTCTTTTAATTTAAGCTTTTTAAACCCCATGATTGCATAGATTATAATATGCTCAGAATCTGAATCAGCAGTATATGCTATTAGATACTATGTTTATGAAACCCTATATATAATGATTTCACAATACCAAGACTGTCAGGAAAGTGATAAGCAATGAAAAATCTCACTTCCAGCAGGGGTCTTTAACACTCTCTGAACACTCCTTTATGTACAACGATTTGCTTCTTCAACAGCTTATACAAAGAACTTTAGGGATCTGGGATCTAATTTTAGCTTCTAACAATAAGCTAAACTTAGAGATTATCATTTATAAAAGAATTTTTAAAAGAAAAAATATCAGTTTTATTTCTTTCTATACAAAGGTTAAGGTAATATTTTACCCTTCTTCCAATCAGGCATTATATTATATACTTTTTAACTTAGATAGTATTACACTCAATCATGTACACTTGTTCAATTTTTTATTCTTATACTATATATATGATTAAAAGGATCTTTCCACATCACCACAGACCAAATTGGCAGGAGGGCTCAGGTAAGGGATCACAAGCAGGAGAGTGTGACAGTGATTAAGCCCTTTTTTGGCTTGATGAACAGTTGTTGTTAAACCCTTGAAAGATAGTAAGGATGAAACTGATGCTTAGGAGTATTGCTTGTCCACTGGAGAAGGTGTACAAAGAGGTGACAGTTTTGTTGAAACCATAGATATAGTTCATTTTTCATTCAAAATCCAGAGTACCTTCTCAAAATCTCAATAAATGATTTATAGATTTTAAAATTTATATTAATTTTAAGGGTTTTTATTGTGTATATTAGAAGAAAAAGTTGCCTTAAGCACATTCATCATTTTGTTTTTATATCATTAAAAGGGGTATGGTATAACTTGTTCCCATGAAGTCTACAGGTGGTGGGCTATCAGAGGACTTGCTTTAATAACCTTGGCCTCCAATATTATCATCTGGGCCTGTTCTAGACCATCCGTTGGGTACCTCAGATGTTACAGAAACTTTTCCACATTTATTTTTTTCACTTTGAGAATGAATCAAAACTTGGCATTTTTGTTTTATCCTTATTGAAAACTTTTAAATTAAACCTTTTTTTGGCAGTTTTGATTTGCTAGGCTGACATTTTCCTCTATTCTCAATATTTCTATTTTTGGCATAATTTGGGTTGGCAGCTCCAGATTTGCTGAGCTAAACTTTGCTGTGGCTTTTGATATTCTCCTGTCATGACAAATTGGGTTGGTAGCCTCTGATTCACTGTGACACTATTTCTCTTTATCATCAAAATTATCTCATTGTGGTAAATTCAGGTTAGGAGTCTCTGATTTGCTATACCATCTTTTCACTTTGCCATTGTTATTCCCTCACTCAGAGGATTTCAAGTTGTATCCTTTGACTAGCCTAAAGCTAAATCCGCTGGGCCTTGCCTCCTCCACTCAAATTTATTTAATCTGTTGCCATTTGATTTTTTAGAATGCCATTATTGAGGGTTGTTGCCCTTATGCCCTATAATTTTAAAATTATTTTTTATCAATGTTATTATTATTATTATTATTGCTTTTATTTCTCCTAAGCATCACTTTTATAGAGTGAAGGAAGATTCAAGATGAATTCAAACATTCATTAATCAGTAAAGAATGAAAAGATGCACAACTCCAATCAGAATGTCATGGTTGGATGACATAATAGTAGGCACTGATGCTAGGGATAAGGCTGGGTGACAGGAGGCCCAGAAGATGAAGCTTCAGGCTCTTCCTGACCTAAATCACACCTTAGATCAACGCTGGGTGCAAGCCAAGCATGCCCAGGTTGATACTAATGGGGTGCAAAATGCCCAGCCTCTTATCTTGGCTCAGGCCCTAAAATGGACAATTTAAATTTTAAATGATAATGGTTCAATTTGCTTGGTTGGAGAGCAAGGGTTCGAGTCCCACTCCAGCTATGAAATTTTGACTTCAGGTAAAATAAGGCTTCAATTGATTACTTGAGTGAAGGCACTTTCAGTGTATTTTACCAAAATGGATGGAAGCGTCTGTTTATTGGAGTGTCAAGGCTTGGGCGCATTTCCACAGAACCCAAATTTCCCCTGGTTCATTTTAAATATGTTTTTGTGATCAACACTCCTTGTTGATTGACTTTCCTTTGAATAAAATAACCATTTTTTATGTTTAACTTATGGTTCCTTGGGCTAACTTGGTGGCGGACCTCTTCATGGAGGTCTCCAACTATGTGGGCCACTACCTTCTATCGCAATACACCAAAATCCCAGGTGCTCCTTGGGCCACCCGGTCCCCTCCAGATCAAGGCACCCAAGCTCACAGATGCCAAACTACACTTGATTATGGACTCCCCTCTGGGGTCCACTCAAGCTGTTATATTCCTAACATACCTGATCTTATATTTTGCGTTCTACACCCTTGCCTGGGGTACCATTAGCACAGGCACCATTTGAGGTGTCTTCTCACCCCTTTTATTAATGGCTAGTTCCTTAGCAATGTGGGTTTGCATCCCACATCACCTTGCTGGGAAAGAGAGAGTTACAGACACTTTCTTGACATTAGTTGATCAACCCTTCTATTATATTTGCATATGAATTATCCGTGTGGGACTTCCAATATTAGTAAATTGGGTTTGCTGGCCATTTATCACTGCCATGATGGTGCTCATCACAGTTTTCTTGTTAGGTTTTGTATTAATACGTCTTGGCGTTATTTTTGCAACTACAAATTGGGAAGTGTCCACCCTTCTTGCTCGCACCTGGTGGTCTTGGACTTTTTGCAATCATCTTCTCAAAACCCTTTTGGATAGTTTCCCCCCCCCCAACCCAGAAGGGCTAGGTAATTGGGCTGTCATCAGATTGAACCATATAAATACGGGACCAAAAAGTTGTTCACGCTTCTTAAAATGAAGGAATCTTATCCTTCTAATCCTTTGACTCCTTCTAAATTCAGAACTATACAGGGGTCTAGCCCCAAAAAAGAAAGTAAAGGTTTCAAATGATTCTGCTGTGATGATATCACCCATGGTCCATCCCTATAAATAGCACTTCCACAACTAGTGATTTTTCCTTAAAACGTGAGATGCTTCCCACTGATTTCTTCCCATCTCGGCGAAAATTGGGAACATTGGAGGGTCCAAATCCGAATTTGGCAAAAAAGGATTCTGTTATCATTTTCTCTTCCCAACACGTTTCCGAGGAGCATGCCAAGGCATCAGCTCTAGGCTTGGGGGTGATGGCCTTAGATAGCAATGCACCCTGAACCCTCGGAGTAAGTATGGGTTTGTTAGAACCAGAAAACGCGTTTTATAATGCAAACAATTTATCCCAAACCAAACCGTTTATTTGCTCTTATGGTCTGGATGAGGACTCCATCGCAGTATATCAAATTACTCCTGAGAACCCTCGTTTGACCCCTACCATGATTAGGGGCTCTCAGGAAGTGGAAAAGGAACTTTGTTATAAATATAAAGATGTGTATGCACCTGCAGAAGGTGTTGTAGGATATGTGGCCTCAGTAGTAAGAGTGGCCCACTATCCTTCCCCCTTCTATGATTCCAAAACATACCCTGATGGCTTGTTCAAGCCAGAGGAAGAATTTTCTGGTGAGTTGATGGCGTTTTCTGCATTGAATAAATCCCATTCTGGATACTTCTTGTTGACTGCTACCCTTACATCCTCTTATGGAAAATTCAGCACAACTATTTTGGTGGATACTGGTGCTTCAAATAATTTTATTGACCAAAACCTTGCTGACTACCTTGAGTTGAGTTACTCACCAGGTGGTATGGTCAGAGGTGGGGCTTCTCAAGGTATCCCCACACTGAACGTCAGAGAGTCAGTCAATTTTCAGGTAGGTTCTTATTTATTGTCTGACCAGTTTCAAGCTATCAAAAACCTCTTGTTTCCCATCATTTGGGTTTTGAGTGGTGGCGAAAGTTTGACGTCAGAACAAATTTAAAAGAAAACACTTTATCCTTATCTTTAACAAACGGTCACCAGTTGATTGTTCCTTTGTCTGAGGATAACACCCCGAGAAAATTACGCCATTGGCCCAATGTTCCCAGTTCATATCTTGCCCCTTTGCTGAAGCCCACTGTGGGACTTTCCTTACCTTCCTGTTTGGAGGAGTTGGCATCTTCTTTTGATGCAGCTTCAGCTAGTACGCTACCAGAACATTCCAAGTTTGATTATGAATTTAAACTTACTGTGGATCTGGTGCATATTTCTTCTCCCATATACCCATTGACTGTCCGGGAGGAAGAGGTTTTAGATGTATGGGTGAAGGAGCAGTTGGCTAAAGTTGCCATCTTTCAGCGTACCTCCCCGGTTTGCTCCCCACTGCTCTTTGTGGAGAAGGCAGATGGAACTTTACATCTGTGTGTCGATTATGGGAACTTAAACAATGTGACTGTACCCAACCTCCATCCCATCCCTTTGGATTCCCAGATTGCGAGCTATGTGGAGAAGGCAAAGGTCTTCTCCAAGCTGGATTGCCTCAATGCATTCAATCAAATCCAGATAAAAAGGGCCAGGAATGGTTAACCGCATTATGTACCAGAAAAGGAATTTTCCAGTTCTGGGTTATGCCCTTTGGGCTTAAGAATGCCCCTGCCATCTTTCAACGCCGCATCGATGCTGCGTTGGGAGACTTGTTGGGGGTATGTGCGGTTGCCTACATGGATGACATTCTGGTGTTTTCCCCTGATCATAAGTCACATGCAGTACACCTTCGACAAGTAGTGAAGAGATTGAGGGCCGCTTGCCTTACCCTCAAGTTTAGCAAATGTGAATTCTTCAAGTACCAGGTTACTTTTCTGGGCAACGTCGTTCTTGACCAGGGCCATATGATCACTCCAGACAAAGAAAAGGCTATTTGTGAATGGCCTACCCCCACCTCTGTCAAGGAATTGAGAAGCTTTTTGGGGATGTGTACGTTCTTCAAGAAGTTCACCCCCATTCTCTCCAAGGTGGCATCCTTATATAAGGCCAGCGGGGTCAAGGTGCTTCAGTGGTCTTTCATTTTGGAGGATGCGTTTCAAGCGGTGAAGTGCACCTTGTTATCCACATCCATCCTTCGCCATGTTGATCCTGAAAAGGAGTTCATTGTGTCCTCAGATGCTTCTAACTTCGCCATTGCGGCTGCCCTGTTACAGGTGGGTGAAGATGGGTCTGAGCATCCTGTGGGATATTTTTCTTTGAAAATGTCTCTGCATGAGTTAAACTACGCCGTATATGACAAAGAGTTATTAGCAGTGGTGGAGGCGCTGATTTATTGGCGTCACTACTTACATGGCTCTTCCCAACCATTTCAGGTACGCACTGACCACCAAGCCCTGTTGTACTAATGTGCTCCACATGTTTTAACACCACGTCAGACCCGTTGGCATGAGACCCTTGCCCTATTTACATTTTCCTATGAGTTCACCAAGGGCAAGGAGAATGGTTTGGCAGATGCTTTGAGCCGCAACCCTGCTTTGGCTCCCAACCCAAAGAAGGTAGAGATTCACAACACTTGGTTGATGATTCCCCCGAGTATGATTCTGCCTCAGCTTCCTAAGTCCACGGTACATACGCCAGCGCTCATGCCCTTGGAAAATGCAGCAGAATATAGCATGTTTAGGAAGGTATTTCCGTCTCAGCCATCATCAGCCAAATATGCTGTTGTTCTCGCTAAGAGCGCCCTGAATGAGGAGGACTTATCCAGGGGTTATCACATGAAGGTTAAGATGGTGTGGTTTCAGGGGCGGCTATGGGTTCCTGCTGGACCACTGCGCCTGGAGATCATCCAGGACCATCATGACGGAATCACCATTGGTCATCCTGGAAAAGCAAAAATCTTGGAGTTGATATGACGCACTTACAATAGGAAGGGCTTGCCTGTCTAGGTAGGGCGGTACTGCAAAGAGTGCCTGATCTGCAATCAGATGAAACCCAATCGGCAACCTTTAGCAGGGTTGCTGGTACCAGTCCAAAAGGCTGAAGGGCCCTGGACTTCCCTATCGGTGGATTTCATTGTGGAGTTACCCGTTTCAGATGGGTATGATGCAATCATGGTGGTGGTGGACCGCTTTACAAAGTTCGCCCACTTTATTACTTGCAGAACAACTATAACTGCTGCTGAAATGGCCAGGCTCTTTGTCGCCTATGTATTTGCGCTTCATGGGGTTCCTCAAGAAATCATTAGTGACCGGGGACCCCAGTTCACCTCCACCTTTTGGGAAGAGTTGTGTAAGACTCTTTAGATCCACCCCTGCCGTTCAACTGCTTATCACCCCCAATCAGATGGGCAGACTGAGCGAGTGAATCAGTGCTTGGAACAATTTTTGCGTTGTTACACCACCGCAGACCATTCATATTGGGTTCCTCACCTTCCCATGGCCCAGTTTAGTTACAACAACACTTTGCATTCATCAATCGGTTGTTCACCTTTTTTTGCTAACCACGGATTTAACCCTGCGTTTAACATGGATCCCAGCTGTGGTTACAAAGTGGAAGCAGTGCTGGACTTTGCTAAGACTCTCAAGAAAGTCCATCAAGGGGTGTCCACAAGTTTGGAGGCGGCTATGCTGGTTTATAAGGAGAATGCTGATGGAAAGTGCTGAGTGGGTCCAGCATACAAGGAAGGGGATCTCGTGATGCTTGATGCTCGCAACATCCTTATCAAGCAGCCATGCAAAAAACTGGGTCCAAAGAGGATTGGTCCTTACCGGGTAGTTAGAAAGGTGGGACATGCCTCATACCAGTTGGATCTTCCCTCAGCGTTTCGGATCTTCTCTGTCTTTCATGAAAGCAAGTTGACCCTGTTTGAGGGCCCTCCTCCTGTGACCCCTGAGGCTTATCTTGTGGATGGGGCACCGGAATGGGAAGTGGAGGAGATAGTAGCCTCCCACTGGGTTAAGCGACGCCTTGAGTACTTGGTATCTTGGAAAGGGTTTGATGCAGCAGAGAACAGCTGGGTGCCAGCACGGTATTGTGTACATGCCCAAGACCTGATTGAATCATTTCATAATCGTTTCCCTGAGGCTGCAGGATCTCAGCCAAAGCCAGCTGTTGCTGCTATGAAGTTGCCGCCAGCACATAAGAACTTCTCCTTAGCGAATGCCCCTGGAAGGGGGTGGAGCCCAAGAAGGAGGAGAGGGTAATGTCATGGTTGGATGACATAATAGTAGGCACTGATGCTAGGGATAAGGCTGGGCGACAGGAGGCCCAGAAGATGAAGCTTCAGGCCCTTCCTGACCTAAAGCACACCTTAGATCAACGCTGGGTGCAAGCCAAGCATGCTCAGGTTGATACTAATGAGGTGCAGAATGCCCAGCCTCTTATCTCAGCTCAGACCCTAAAATGGACAATTTACATTTTAAATGAAGATGGTTCGATTTGCTTGATTGGAGAGCAAGGGTTTGAGTCCCGCTCCAGCTATTTAATTTTGACTTCAGGTAAAATAAGGCTTCAATCAATTACTTGAATGAAGGCACTTTCAGTGTATTTTACCAAAACGGACGGAAGCATCTGTTTATTGGAGCGTCAAGGCTTGGGCACATTTCCACAGAACCCAAATTTCCCCTGGTTCATTTTAAATATGTTTTTGCGATCAACACTCCTTGTTGATCGACTTTCCTTTAAATAAAATACCCGCTTTTTACGTTTAACTTATGGTTCCTTGGGCTAACTTGGTGGCGGACCTCTTCATGGAGGTCTCCAACTATGTGGGCCACTACCTTCCTTCGCAATACACCAAAATCCCAGGAGCTCCCTTGGGCCACCCAGGTCCCCTCCAGATCGAGGCACTCAAGCTCACGGATGTCAAACTACACTTGATTATGGACTCCCCTCTGGGGTCCACTCAAGCTGTTATGTTCCTAACATACCTGATCTTATATTTTGCGTTCTACACCCTTGCCTGGGGTACCATTAGCACAGGCACCATTCGAGGTGTCTTCTTACCCTTTTTATTAATGGCTAGTTCCTTAGCAATGTGGGTTTGCATCCCACATCACCTTGCTGGGAACGAGAGAGTTACAGACACTCTCTTGAAACAGAAGTCCTGGGCAAACATTGCAAAGGGTGGTAATTTCACCAACATGGCGTTCCCCAAGGGCATCAAACGCTCTAACAAGGAGCTCCTGGTTAGCCATATGAACCAGACCAGATGACAGATGCAAGTCCCTACTGAAGAATACTTAAAAATGCTACACCAGCATATGCTCTACAATAATATCCGCCACTCACTCCCCTCCTCCCCTGTTAAAAATGGGGTAAGAGTGAACTTTGGAGTCAAACACCCAGAAACCTTGTTGCAATTACTGAAAAAAGGAAAATTTATTTTGAAAACACCATTTTTCTTATTTAAGAATTCTGTTGAGGATTCATAGACATTGGCTTTGCCATGGTAGAGCAGGAAGACGCCGTGGAAAAGGTCATCATTGAAGTGACCATCAAAGGTGTACCCCACCGCATAAAGGTACATCTCACCCACTGGCACAAGGAGAATGACTTCATCTTTTTTGAAGATCACCCCAACTGATCTCCCCTGTGACTTCATCAAAGCAGAGACAATCAAAGGCCTTGAGGAGTAATGAAATAGCGAAGCAGTTTGAGCTGCAGTGCTTCCATCTCATGCCAGAACTCTGCAGTGGGAAGGTGATTGCAGCTATTGACCCCAAGCCTAAAGTAGAAGCTGATCCCAACCTTATCCCATGCGTCGCACAGTTCATCTTGCCTGAGGGACAAGCATCTGATCCCATCAAGGTTACCCCAAAGAAGGATCCTCCCATCTGCCAGCACTGCCAGGCGCTTGGGCATTGGGCCCACGCATGCCCTGCTGTAGGCAAGCAGCAGGAGGAGGAGGACCCTGAGTAAATGGATGAAACAAATGAAAATTTTGGTAAACTTCAGGTGGCAAGACCCCTATTCAACTGGGGGGAACATGGCAAGTACAAGATCATCGAACCAGTCACCACCAAACAATGCAAAGTGGAGGAGAAAGCAAAGAGATGAGCAGAGGCCAGAGCGAGAGCTGAGGAAGCTAAAAAGACAAATAGGATTCTGGAAACCAACAATGGAAATGCAAACCATTTTGAGGTCCTGAGAGAGACCCCCAAGGAGTCATTGGATGGGACAGCAAACGAGCAGATGCAGGCTGTGACAAAGGGACAAACACAGCCCATGGGAGCAGGAAATGAACTGGTGCTGGTTCAGGCCATAGTCACAACTCCGGTCACCTACCTGTAGTCTCAACGAAAAACTCTCAGAACAAAGGTTACAAAAATTTTCAAGATGGTCCAGCTACTGACAAAGTGAGCGCTGCCTCAGCTTGGCTCAGCTCAGTGGTGCAGAACTCCTGAATGGGTACTCGAAGCTCAAATCGCTTAAATTACAATAGAACTGGGTCAAATGGCCCAGAACTATCCGATTAAGGTGGATTGGGCGTATTGGGCAATCTGATCACAATAGAGACATTCAATATTGCAGGGCTGAAGGCTGCCACATCCCAGGCCAAGAAAATTCAGCACCTGCGAAACCCTCCATCTGACATCCTGGAAATCCAGGAGAGTCACTGCCCAAGGGGGGAGGAACCCAAGTGGACCCAGATGCTCCTCTAAAACTTTTCAACTTGGTCCACCCTCTGCGGGTTTGTGATCAAACCAGGAAGGGGCATCACTGTCACATCTTTGACTGATCACCTAGGGGGGAGAGTCCTGGCCATCGCAATCACCTGGCAGGGAAGTAAGTGCACCCTAGTCAATACCTACACCCCCAACATCCCCAGCGACCATGCCAACTTCTTCAAAGAGGTGTCCAATTTACCACTACTGGAAGACAGTTTTCTCCTAGGGGACATGAACTGTTGTCTCACAAGGGCTACAGACAGATGTTCTTCAGACATTGATCATCCTCATGGACACCAGGAACTTGCATCGCTCATGGCCATGATGGGAATCATTGATGCATGCCCAAAAGGCATGCCAACCCTTGATCACATGATGAGGTCACACGTCAGAGAGGGCAAGTTGCTCTCAATGACACGCATTGACCTAATCTGCATTATAGCGACCCTTAAGCATATGGTAGGAAATTTTGAGACAGTTAGAGTCATTTACTTGTACTATCAGATGGCTAGGATTACCTTGAGGTCAGAGTTGCAGGCACAACCGCGCCCAAAATGAGAAAAAGATCACCCACAAACTGTAAGCAATGCTGACTTCACCCACTGGTTAGCAGTACAAACCCTGTCCAGTGATGTGAGGGACCTCCTCAGCGAAGACCCAATCCAGACCTGGGGACGCCTGAAAGCTGAAATGGTCACTGCCAGGAAATGTACATCCTCCAGGAGGCACATGGCCGAGGCATTGGCTCTTCAAAGGGCGATCAACTAATGAGCACATCTTGAGAAGAATGCCCCTCATGCGGGTCACAGCACCAATTGGAAGAGGGAATGGGTTTGGTTGACCCTCAAGATCCAAGGCTTCAGCAAGCAAGCCCAGGACTGGCTCATATTACAGGCGGGAGCAAAACTGGTGGCTGAGGGTGAAAAATTATCCAGGTTCTTCATGCGTCAGTTCTTTGCCCAGAAATCCTGGACCCAATACAACGCTCTGGCCATGCAAGATGGCACCATAGCACGCTCCTCAGAGGCGCTAGTGGACATAACCCATGAGTACTACACAAAATTATACTTGAACAAGGGCGCTTTACCTCAGGACATTGAGTCCTTCCTTGTGAGGGTGGAGCCACCCCTGACCCTGGATACATTGGTCCTCACAGTGCCAATAATGAAGGAGGAGCTCAACGCAGCGATCAAGAGCCTTCCCTGGTGGAAGAGTCCAGGACCTGATGGGATTCCGTATGAACTGATTGCAATATTTCTAGACCTCCTTAGCCGCATCCTCCTTGCCACACTCAACAGATGCTTGAATAAAACCAAGCTGATGCCTGGAGGGGGTGAGGCCCTGCTTGTTCTCCTTCACAAGAAAGGTGACACAAATTCATTTGACAACTGGCAACCAATCTCATTGATTAATTCTGACTCCAAACTGCAGTTAAAAATCCTGGAACATTGTCTGGGTTCCATTGGGAGGAACGTGATCTTGACAAACCAACATGGATTTTTCCTGGCAAGAGCATCTGGG